>JARYGA010012497.1:0-40133 GCA_030545235.1 Helianthus tuberosus | reverse complement strand
AAAAAAAAATGCACTTAAATGAAATAAGAATTAAACTATATTATGTAATGAAAAATAATACTTTCTTCACAATTTTTTATATAACTAATATACTTAGCAGTTAAAATGATTTAACAAGTATCAAAAAACTTAAAACCTTTTAAAATAACTTGAACTTAAAAATACTTTGTGAGAAAAAAGTATTATTGAGCATGTATTGTAATTGTTATGTAATAGTACACTTCTGAAACTCTTCAGAACTTTTTCTGAAATCGCTTTTCAGCTAAGTAGCAAGTTTTAAACCTTTTATTGACATTTGGTCATATACAAGTACATCTTCAGATCTTCTTCATCTTCTCATCTACAACTTCATTTTCTCATCTTCTTCTTTCTATCTTCTTCAAGTTTTAGGCTAAATCTTTTAATATTGATGAGCAAGAAACTTAAAGGCTGTCTAGAAAAATATTCCGGTAACTTATAAGCTGATTAAAGCTGAATCTGGCAGGAATATTGCCAAAATCCGGCCGGACACTCACCGGAATCGCGCCTGAACTGCCAAGAGGCGTTTTTTTCCGGCGCCTCGCCTGGCCTGAGAGGCGAGGCGCAAGAAGTGAGTGCCTTTAACAACTATAATATTAACTAATATATTAAAAATAATAGACTCGCTTAAGCTCGCGAGCTCGATAAGTGAAGCTTGGGCTTGTTCACTAAACAAGCTTACTTTTCGGTTCGAGCTTGACTCGTAAACAAGTTTAAATAAGCTCGCCTCGGCTCGTTTACTAGACAACTTTAAATAAGGGGTCAATGTTATTAATTATTAATGAAAACTAATATTACATTAAGGCTGATGAACTTTACATGCCAGGCTCGAGCCCGGGCTTGATAAATAAACGAGCTTTATTTTAGGCTCAAGCTCGGCTCAGGCTCGATAAGGCTCGGCCCGTGCGTTTCGAGCTTTTTCTTGAGCCGATCTCGAGCGACTCACAAGCCGCTCGGCTCGTTTGCACCCCTAATAGAATGCAGGGGAACCCTCAATATATACCGAAAAGAAACCAAAAACCCTAGAACTACCTATCTTGGGCGTGTAGACTAAACACAACTAAACCTTAACACTACAATATTAAGGATTCAAATTCCTGATATCATATACCTAAAAACCAAACAAAATGCAGAAATCACGAACTTGGGCAGCGGGCTAAACACAACTAAACCCCTAACACTGCAACATCAAAGTATCAAACAACTATATCCAACATCAAAAATTCAAATTCCTGATATCATATACCTAATACCTAAAAAACCAAATAAAATGCATAATCAATAACATTCAAATTCCAATCATTAATCAACACCATTCGAAACACACATACCTATAATTCGACCGTTCATCAAGCATCCGTTTCCGCTCGGCCTCCTCACGCGAAACCTCGAGCATCCGCGCCTTCAACTCCTTCCGCTGGCGCCTCACCATATGCCGCAACCTCTCCACCTCCTTCTCAGCCAATTCCCTCTCCTGCAAAGCCAATTCTCTACTCCCAACATCCCCTGAACCCAGATTCCCCACAGTTTTCTCCTTCTTCCTCCCTCCTCTGCTCCGCCCGCCCTTGACCGTCTCCGAACCACCACCCGCAGCACCCGCATTGTCCTTCTCGCCGTGCACCATGATATTTCGCCTGATACTCTCAACTGTCTTCTCTGATTTGACTCTTTTTAGTAAAAAGTTCCAGACTGGGATCATGTTTCCTCTGCAGACTCTTCGGATTGACTCGGGTGGTGGCATTGAGGCCTTGGTTGATGCTATGTATGGTCCTAAGGGTCTGTATCCCATTTCTTTCTGGAGCCAGTCTAGTATGGCGTCTGGTGAGCTCTGCATTGTTGAGAGGAAAGAGAAGAGGGGTTTTGAGAGGTTGAATTGAAGATTGTTGTAGTGGATCAGTTTGGGAGTGGAAGTGAAACCCTAGAATTTGGGGGGAGAAGTAGATCTGTGGATTCTGGTGAGGTGGGTTTGGCCGGCAATTTACAAATTTGGGATTCAAGGCATCTTTATTTTTTTTAAATATTATATTATTTAAATTAAATGAAATAATTCAAATTACCAAAATGCCTTTTCAGATAACAGACAATTTGGATGGGGTTAGAGGCGGGGAGCAAAATCATGAACGTCTTCAAAGATCAGGGAGTAAAATGTCTATTTTGAAATGTTTGGGGCAAAACCGTTAAAGTGACCAAACCACAGGGAGCAAAACGGAAGTTTACTCTTATTTTTTTTAAACTAGAACATTGACCCGCGCACGTTGCGTCGTGGCCAACAAAATTGACACGCTGTTGATCAGATTCACATTTACAATGTGTTAAAGATGTTTTTGTCGATTAAGTTTGTATAACTATCTTATACAAATAGCAATTAATCAAATAAGCTCAATACAATTAATTAATGGTATCATAATTACTACGTTACATGACTTGTATCCATATAAATAACATATCGTGTTAAGCCCCTGCGTTGCGGCGGGGGCATAGACCGTGACAAATAGCACCAACGCCACACTATAGCCAACGACTACCAATATTGAAGTTGTGGCTTTTTTACGTGGAGAAATTAGACCGACATATAAAACATAGAAAATAATAACTAACTCGATTTAGGACTCGCGCGTTGTGACGAACTTATTAAACGGGAAAAAATAGACGGCGTAAATACACTGAACCACACACGTACGTTACGCCATGTTCACTCACAAAATTTAGAACGAAGCGTATAACAAAACGTAAAATCGTTGATCCACACACAAATTGTGTCGTGTTAACTCACAAAATTTAGAACAAAAGGTAAAACGAAAACTTTTACAAAATATTAAAAACATAGGGGATCAAAGTTGAAAGTAAAAAAGTTGTGAGGTTAAATTGGAAAAACAAAAAAACTTTGGGTTAAACATACAATATCAAGTAGTTTTGGGTTTAGAGTGAAATAACAACAAATTTTTTTTTTAAAACCCCCCAAAACATAGGGTACAACACCTAATGCCTCCATTTGTTGCTAATTTATATGATGTAAATATTATATTATTTAAATTAAATGAAATAATTCAAATTTGAATAATAGGGTTTTTTAAAGGTAAGAGTACTTATGATCAATGTTGTAGAAGGCGCTAGGCGCTAGTCGGGCGTTGAGGTACCGCCTAGGGATTAATCAGGATTAATCGGATTGCACTTTTTAAGTATAATTTTACAAAAAAAATTTATATATATATAGATAACTTTATACTTTTTATTAATAAATTTAAAAGTTTATGAACCATATTTAAACTAGTGAAAGATAGAGGGGGTTAAATGTTAAAATAGGTTTATAACTAAATTTTGGGCTTTAAAACATGGGCCAAGTTTCAAAATTTGGGTTTTTTGGGTCAAAAAACATGGGCCTGATTAGTGCGATTTTGACCGATTTTTACCGATTTTGACCGATTTTGTCCGACTTTGATCGATTTTGACCATAACAGATTTTTTTTGACCGCCTAGCTTAAATTTAGGCATTAACCCACCGACTAGTGCCTAGGCGCCGATTAATCGGCCGCCTAGGCCGATTTCTGCAACATTGCTTATGATAGAGCCGGGTTCACTATTGAGTAGGAAAGAGTATTGTTTAGACTATGGGGTATGGGGCTTGGGTTGGGGCGTGTGTTGGGGGAAAATGCCCAAGCCACCACCCCGGGTGGGCTTGGGTTGGGGCGTGGCACTTAGGGCTTGGGTTTGAAGCCGGGCGTGGGGCGGGCTAGCAAGGTGACATGGCGGGCTCTCAATGGCCCCAACCCAAGCCCCACCATACCCCACGGCGTGGGTTTGTTTTCCACGTGTCAACTCATGCCCCCAACCCAAGCCCCACCATACCCCATGTCGGTGCATTCATCTGCCGCTTCCTCTTGAATCTGGCTTTCTCTTGAATCTGGCTTCCTCTTGAATCTGGCTTTCTTTTGAATCTGGCTTTCTCTTGAATCTGGTTTAGCTTGAAAATACATTGAGGTTTAGCTTGAAAATACATTGAGGTTTAGCTTGAAAATACCGAGGTATTCTTACAAGGTGATACAGTTCATTTGAAAAACCGAATCATGGACGAGGATTTTTACAATGCATTCGCTACACCGGTTAACTCGATGAGTATTGCACAGAACACGATGATGGAGAACGAAACAGGAACGATGCAAAAACCTCCGAAACTCATGAACATCGAGGAGTACAAGAGTTGGGAAGAAAAGTTTGAAAACTGGGTACAGGCAAATTATCTAGATGCATGGGAGAATGTCGAAACAAAATATGTTAGACCAATGAATGACGATGAATAAAAAATTCCGATTAAAGATCTTAGTGCTGAAAACCGGAAGAAATACAAAGATGAGAAGATGATGTTAAGTCTGATTCAACAAGCAGTTAAAGTAGACATCCTGGTTCTATTACAACATAATGGAACATCTTATTCAATCTGGAAAGCGTTAAAGTCAAAATTTCAAGGCAGTGAGGAAATGGTCAAGAACAAGAAGTCTTTACTGAAAAAAGAGTTTGATTTGTTCCGAAGATTGAAAAATGAGGACACTAAGCAAATCATTGAGAGATACTGCAATCTGTTGGCGAACATGAAATGATCGAAGATCAATAAAGACAATGATGAATTGATTGAAAAATTATCAGATGCGTTACCGTATGAAACGTGGGGTACTTATCTTATGATGCTCAGAAACAAGAAAGGTTTTAAAGATTTGACACTGAGCAAGTTTATCGAAAAGATTGAAGCTCAGGAGATGGAGCAGAGAAAGGTTATTCGGATGAAAGATTTCGATGGTGAACAGGATATTGGGTTGTATTACAAAGCAGGGGTGAATGAGAAGTCTTCAAATTTATCTCCAAAAATAGAAACTGCTTACAATACCAAGAATGTTTCTGGAAGTTCATCATCAGGATCAAACAGCAAAACAAGTTTTACATCATTTCCGTCTTTTGATCCGAACATTTCAACAACAAAAATTGGCAAGAAAATTCAGTGCAACATTGTACTGAATTTGGAAAATGATGAAGATTATTCAGCAGAAATTGCTAAGAGTCACATGTCTTTATTGGGAACTGTTCTTGAATCTTATGGTAGTTTTGTTGCAGGTCGAATCGGGAATCCAATGCTGACAAAGGAAGATTATGACCAGATCGATGCTGAAGAGATGGAACTGATGGACATAAAATGGTGCTTGGCTAGTGTGTTGAGGAGAGCTGAAAAATTCAAGCAAATCACTGGAAGAGATGCTCTTCGTGAGGCTGGTGCTTCTACTTTAGGTTTTGACAAATCTAAAGTCACTTGTTTTCGTTGCAGGGAAAAAGGACACTTCAAGAGGGAGTGCAAAAACCACGAAGCAAGTGGAGCTCAAAATCCATTCAACAACAACAATGATTATTACCGAAAAGCCATCTACCATCAAGTTGCTCAGCAACCATCTCAACAACGTCAACATCAAGCACAAACTGCACATGGAAGGGATGTGATTGAAGATTCTGGAAAGAGAGCGTGTGCGGTGAATCAAGATTCTTTAAAGGGAGTTAATGGTAGTGCTTTGATAATAGATCAAGACGACGAAAAGTTACCTGAAGGATTTAGTTGGGCAAATTTCACATGGGATGATTATGTTCCTGATCAAGATACAGCTCACAAAGTTTTTGTAGCCCGAGTTGAAGAAGATAGTGATGATGATACTGATTATTGGGCGAGAAAATTTGATGCTGATATGAAACTGATTGCTGAAAGTGATAGTGAAGATGAGAAAGCAAAGAAGAAAAAGAAAAAGGTAAAGACACCAGTTAGCAGTGATGATGAAGAAGTTCCAGTAATCAAAAGGAAAGTAAAGATTGAAGTTCCAAAGTTCAAAGTTGATGAAGAAGTTGATGCAAAGAAGATTCCAGTGAAGTGTGAAAACTGTGAAGCTATGAAGAAACAGAACAGTACACTGATCTATAATTTGAATAGTTTGAAGGAATCTTACGATGTATTGAACAAAGCAATGAACCAATACAATCAAACAAGTGAAGAACAAGCAACAGCGATGAAAACACTTCAGGGAGCTTTTATGACGAAGCAAAAAGTGGTGAACAACTACATTGAGAAGTGTGATGTGCTAGAACAAAAGCTGGAACTGCAAAGAATTGAGACTGAAAGAGTTAATCGTTTGTTGAAAAGTTACTCATGTACTTCTTATGTCATTGACAGGATTTATCCGACTGTTGAAGGCATGAAGGCATTTCAAGAGGATGAAGTAACTGAAGAAAAGAATGATGGAAAAGTGACTGAAGAAAAGACTCCAGAAAAGAAGATCAAGAAGAAGAGTGACTCAAAGAAAAAGACTGATAAAAAGGATTCTGGTAAGAAACAAGATGTCGGTTACAACAAGTGTCCACCCCCCCCCCCTAGAAAATGGATATTTGCCCAGGAATCCAAATCAGGAAAGAGTCGAAAAAGCAACAAATTTACAATGGGAGTCGGAGTCGTCAGTCAATTTTCCAGAAAATATAGATGTCACGTTTACATCATCTGACACTGATCATGAGTCCGAGTTAATAAAGAAAGTCGTCGATCAGGTGTTGGATAAAGATGAAACTGAGGAGTCAAAGTTGGAGTCAAATTCAGAATCAAAGTCAGAGTCAGAGTCAAAGTCTGGTTCTGAAAGTTCGAGTTCGACAGTCAACAGTCCAAAGTCTTCAGTTAAAAGGGTTTACAACAAAGAATTCCTGTTATCAAAATCTAATTTGAGTGACGAAACATTCAAGGTTGCATATACATTGAATGATTCCGACAAATTATATTCTGATGAGGAATTTCCAATAAGAGGTGTAAAAACTGAATTGATTAAAAAGGTTTTCAAACTAACAGAAATTAATATTTCTGAAATAAAAGATTTAAATCTTAATGGTAAACCTAAACCTTACACCTCAAGAGTACAACAAAGATTAAACAAGAAAAAAGGTTACAGTTCTGGTTCTGGTTTTCATAAAAAACCAAACCCTAATCGTAATTTCAAAAAGAAAGGTCTTGGATTTATTCCAACAGAAAAACAGATAAATGAAAAATATGTTCGTGATTTTAAATCAAAGATGACATTTGTTTCAGGTACGTCAGCAGAAGAGGAAGAAAAGAAAGAATTCTGGAGACAATCGAACAAAGAATTCCTTGCAAAGAAGCAAGAAGAGATGAAAGAAACGAGAACCTGTTTCAAATGCAACACTGTTGGACATATTGCCAGAGATTGTTCAAAGGCAATACAATCAAAACAGGGAGTTTCTCGTAAACTCAAAGAGAAAGTGATTGAGTTTGAACCACCAATTGACCGAACCAAATTATTCAAAAATTCTATTTTTGAAATTGGTGAATGCTCAAACAAGTTTTACAACAAAAGAGCTAAATCTGACAATCAGAAATGGGTTGTTAAGAAGTCTGGTGGTAGTTCTAACGATGATTCTGATAGGTCGAAATCAGAGGAGCTATCTTCTGGCGATGAATCTGATTTCACAAAATCAGAGGAGCCACAGGTTGAGGTAAAAGGTGAACAATCAGTACCGATAGTGGATGATGTGAATTTTCCACCACTTCGGGCTGAAAATTTTAAAAAGAAAATTGGTAAAGTGGAGATATCAAATCAATTTTATGATGATAAAAATGAATTTAATGTTGATAAAGTTTTTAACTCCAAAGTTCACCATATTTTTGGAAAAATGATTGACAGGAAGGTCAAAGGAGTTAAGGAGTTTTATGAGAAGAAGATGCAGAAAGATAAAGTTGAACCATCCCTGGTTTGTGACTGGGATGGCTCATACTATGAACAGTAAGTCTGTGGACTTGCCGGAGCTCCCAAGTTGGTAATCGCGGAGCATGAATCGGCATCATTCATTGTGTATGAAATTTTTTTTTGTATAAGTGTGAATAGCCGGAACTCCCAAGTTGGTAAGTGAGGAGTAGGAATCGGCACCTTGAGAATTCAACCAACAGATGATGTTTGGTTGAAAATACTTGATTGGATTGATCTTACAAGTGGTAAATCAGGGACATTAAGTTGTATCTGATTTTCTACAAGTGGTTAAAAAAAACAATATGATGAACCAAATCCCTAACTTTACAAGTGGTAAAATCAAACTTATTTTCCAGAAAAACCATTTGATTAAAACAAACTTAAGTGTTTTGAAATCAATGGGAAAATAGTTTGAGGGGGAGTTCTGATTGTTTATGCCAAGTGGATGGCGAATTGAAGCAATTCGATATCAGTTGTCACTTTACTGTACAGTTTGTTTTCAAATTTCCTAAAATGTGTTTGCATTTTAGGGGGAGTAAATTTTTTAGAAAATCCAAAAACATTTAAAAAAGTCAAAAACATGATAAAATGAAAATGAGTTTTGTTGCATAAAAGAGGAAATGATAGTACATCAGTGGACGATCACGGCATGCTAAAGAATTGGTAAGATAAAAAAGTGATAAACGGTCTTACTGATGATGTGTCAGTAGGTTTTTACACATTTAGTAAATTGTGACGAGATATAAATCTAAATTTCAAACTTGCTTGTTCTGTGGGTTAACACAAACTTGGATATATAGGTAACCCCTGAAATCTTGTTTGAAAGGTCCCTTATTCTGAGATACTAGGTCTTTATGCTCAGTGATATCTGGGGTATTATCCCGGGACTTCTGCTGAAAGAAATTTCTGACCTAGTCCCCAGATAATGCTTTCTGCAAATGCTTGAAACATAGCATCGCCCTCAGCAAGCTGATGAAACAATAAAATTGATAGTCGCTGCTGTTGTAATGCAAAAGATCCTCTAAAGGGGACATACCAAAAGTCGAAGCCGTCATCTCTCTGCGTATCGAAAGATCGACCTGAGCTCTCACGGCCCTCGCACTATAATTTATTCCCTTACAGATATCATCTGTGGTATACTCACCTGTAAGACTGAATATTGGGATCTGGATACGGGAGTATATTCAAGTAGTGGGACACACGGATAAGTTTAAGTCCTTAAAACATTAATCTCGTATCTCGAAACAGTTGAACTTTGTGTGAAAATTTAAGTGGACCAGTATACTGACAATCTAAGTGAATCGTTTAGAACTTAAAATGTTTAAAGCTTAACGGTGTTGGTGATTTGTCTCATAAACTGATATGATCCTCTTACACAAACTCACAAAAATAGTGTCTGTAAATAGTTCTTTATTGCATTTCATTCTATTCAAAAATTCAAAAAGATTTTAGTGTGTTTTAGCATAAATTTTAAAAAAATTCAAAATGATTTTCGACAACTGGTGATTGAAAAGCTAATTTTCAAAATTCCAAGTGCTAAACATGACGAACAGGTTTGGGAAAGTATTTGTTTAAAGATGTTTGAAATGAAAATGATATTTCTGCAAGTGGTTCATCAGAGACTATAAATGTTGAATCATTTTAAATTTTGCTCTACTAGTGGTCATCAGAAAATTTATTTTTGGGTAGAGCATGTGCAGGTTATTTGAATGATAGAGAGTCAGGTTCCGATACCTGAGGACTCTGTGATTTTAACAAGCCAGACTGCGATCCCAGCATATCGAAAGGGGGAGTCTGAAGACATCGAGAGAGAGTATGAAGATAGTAGAGTCAGATTCAGATCCTGAAGATTTCTAGAAAGAGTAAGAGATTGTTTGAGGATGCTTACAATGGAAAATACTTTGGAGAGAAGCTCGAAGACTAATAAAGACTGAAGATGCAAAGACTCGACACTTAAGACTCGTCAACATCTGAGGGGGAGTCTGTTGGTGCATTCATCTGTCGTCTTCGTCTTATATCGAGTCTTGGACTTGTTGCGGTTCTGTTCGTGCATAAAGTCAAATATGTAGGTTTCTCTTGAAAGTGGAACTTGTAGGTTTCTCTTGAAAGTGGAACTTGTAGGTTTCTCTTGAAAGGTTTCTCTTGAAGCTGACATGTGTGTCTTCAAGAGAAACCAGGAACACTATAAATAGGCATGAGAGCTATTCATTTGTAAGGATTCCAGATTTGATACCGAAGTGCTGCCGGTATTCCTTGTGATTGTAATTGCTATTAAATCAATACACAAGACGTTTAAAGTGATATTCAAGCTGTTTTTACATCCGTTTCTTAGTTTCCGCCTCTGAAACGGACTAGAGCTCTTCCGAACGACTCATTAAGGTCGCGATTCGATCCTACACCCCATAGTCTTATCTGAGTATGAATAAATTTGAAGAATCGGATGTAAGGATTTCTAAAATAGTAAACAAATTTTGGAAATAAATATATGTTTTTTTTTAACGGCGAATTTGGATCACTGACGTATAATATATATGCTTTGCTTAGATTATCTCAAACCTACGTAGAATAGAATAGAAGTGACTTTTTTCACATTAAATATTAGAGTAAACTTTCGTTTTGCTCCCTGTTGTTTGGTCACTTTAACGGTTTTGCCTCAAACCTTTAAAAATAGCCATTTTACTCCCTGATGTTTTGGTTTTGTTGCAAGTTTGCTCCCTGCGGGGAGCAAAATGGAAGCACAAACAATTTGGATGGAGTTAGAGGCGGGGAGCAAAATGGCAAAAAAACCGAAACATCAGGTAGCAAAATGGCTATTTTTAAAGGTTTGGGGCAAAACCGTTAAAGTGACCAAACCACAGGGAGGAAAACGGAAGTTTACTCTAATTATTACTTTTGTAGTGGTTTCATTTACATCATTCATTTTTATAAAGAGTTAACTTTCGTTTTGCTCCCTATGGTTTGGTCATTTTAACGGTTTTGCTGCAATAGTTTAAAAATAGCCATTTTTCTCCCTGATCTTTCGAGTTTGTCGCCAGTTTGCTCCCTAATCTTTCGAGTTTGTCGCCAGTTTCCTCCCTAATGGAGTTAGAGGCGGGGAGCAAAATGACGATAAGTTAGAAAAATCAGGGAGGAAAATGGCTATTTTTAAACTATTGGGGCAAAACCGTTAAAATGACCAAATCACATGAAGCAAAATGGAAGTTAACTCTTTTATAAATTAATCATTCATTAGAGATTGAAGGACAATAAACAATATTAAAATTTGAATAGTTTTTATAGTTAAAACAACTTTAAGTGATTTTAGGAGGAAAATAAAAAATTGGTTATTATTAGACAACATATCTATGCTAAGCTAAAAATAAATAAATATATAAATAATAACAACAACAACAAAACTTTGAGAGACAAACTAGAGGTTGGTGAAACTGAAACAATATGTATTAATGAGTTTTTTTTTCTAATATTTATATAACTCTTGTTATTAAGTGTTGCAAATCTTCAAACAACATTTTGAATATTTTTTTAATTTAGTTTTTGAAAATAGATGTATTATTACCATGGTTCAAATATTTGCAACAAATCAACAAGCACGTGGTCGTGCCACCAAGGCATGGGGTTGTGCCCCACTCAAGATTTCAGAAAAGAAAAGACAAACAGAAGTAAACAAGAGACATGGGGCAGTGTCCCATGGACACGGGTCGTGGTCAACTCCCAGATATGCAAATCTTTGATAGTACAACAAGTACAATGGCCACAGGGTCGTGCAAAGCATCCGGACTGACATAACTCATTAAATGAAGACAGAGAAAAAGGGGGCACAGGGCCATGTAAAGCTTCTGTTTCCAACTATAAATATGTGTGATTGGTTCAATTGCAATCCATCCCTTGACAAACCATTTCTCTCACATCTACTACCACTCCACCACCATCATCTCCCACAATCATCAGAGTTTAGAGTGTGTAGTAGTCTCGGAATCCAAGATTGACCGTAAGTGTGACAACCCGCAATCACATGTTAATACTTTAACCTAAGCACGGTTAGTTTATACATACATCATAGCACTGCATTTAACTACGGTTAGTTAAATGAGTCTACTTTGGTAATTCAGGGAATTACCGGAACACACAACATTTAACTATGGTTAGTTAAATGAGTCTACTTTGGTAATTCGGGGAATTACCACACACAAGTTGATTCTCGAACGTTGGTGACTAACACGAATAATTAATATAAATGAACAGTTTATACGAAACTTATAAGTTGAATGATAAATACGTGAATTATTTGTTGTAACTGCAAACTGCAAGATGTTATGTGCTTTTGTGTAGAAGTTATATAGTTAAGGGTGTGTTAAGGTTAATTAAGAAACTCTAATAAACTACTGCAACCCTAAAAATTCTCATAATCTCATCATACGGTAGTTGGTTTTCTTTAATCATTTTGGCTACAAAAATCTCACACCCACAATTCTGATCTTTCAATCCATCAAGTACAAGCTCTAGATCGAATCTAAGGTAATGCTTTATGTTATACATTGATATCCTTGTTTTCTTGATTTCATGCAAACCCTAGATATCCAAACAACTGATCTATGATTAGTTAATCATGCTTGAACGAACGTGTGATTGTTTGTGTATGAATGTGTAAATTGTTTGCTGGATGTTAGTGATGCTATTGACATAATAGAACTGCTGAACAACTGATTTAGTTCGTAACATTATCGAGATTAGGGTTTGGTTGATGATCTGTAACTGTTACATTGAAAAACTTGATATTGCTTATTTCTTGTTACTGTGCGATTGATAGTCCGGGAATAACACTGCTCCTACTTTGTGAAGTCACAAAGTCCGGATTATTGGAACTTATGATTGAAATCCGAGTTTTCTTGTAAGTCCGAGTTATATAAATTGATCCGAGTTTATTGATGTAAATGAATTCCGAGTTTTGTGTAGGTATGTATATTCCGAGTTTACGTATGCACATGTTATCCGAATATATGTATTACTTGAGTGTTCCGAGTTTAATTGTGAATCCGAGTTATGCGGATTACATGGACTTCCGGATTTATTTATATGAATAATGTTGGTCCGAATTTATGAAATTATAATATGGTCCGAGTTTATAGTTAAACATGGAATCCGAGTTTGTTCTAAGAAGTGGAGTCCGAGTTTGTTATAAAAGAAATGGGATCCGAATTTATTTATAAAAGAAAGGGGAGTCCGAGTTTATGGGGGATTTCATTGGGTCCGAGTTTTTGTAAATGTCCGAATACACACACATGATTTCCGAGTTTATTATGGTTGAGTTCACCATGGTTCCGAGTTCACTATATTGTCCGAGGTTATATGTATATGATAATCCATGTGTCCAAGTTACATGATTATTCCGAATTGATATATGTGTTCCGAATTTACGAAACTGTTTCTGAGTTTATTAAAGGACTTCGTGTCCGAGTATATTGAATGGATGATGTCCGAATTTATATGTTTAATTGTCCGAGTTTTGCGAGTTCGGGTATATATGTGATGTCCATATTTCTCAAAGCCACACTAATGTCATCGACTAGAGAATCCACTGTATATACTTATAACGCCCCATTTTCATTCACTTTAGAACTTAATAAATTCAACAATTATTTTTAGAAAAATTCGGCATGACCCGTTTGCTATATGAACAATCCCTGTTTTGACAAACGTAATTTCAAGTAATTAACAACACTTTCAAAAGACTTACAAATCCAAAACATAGTTTTAGCTAACTACCGGCATCTAGAGAAATTTCAAAAGACCAAACAAGTCAAACTTCAAAGTTTAACTAATAATTAAAACTAACTACAACAAAATACATTTGACCATGACTTTGTTACAAAAGGTAGCAGAAGCGCTTGTAGGCGAATTACATATGGGTGCTCGTTCCAAGTCGCCGAACCAATTAAATTGAGACTTTACCTACATCAAACACCAAGGGAAGAATTAATCCATAATCACATTAACCATTTTTAAATCAATACTCTACATATTACTTGCCTTTACAACCTTCTTTTTCTTTACGCTTGCTACCCGTTGAACGGGTCACTACATTCTCGTCTCGATAGAAACATTACATTCCATTCTTTACATACCCGTTAATAACGGATATTAACATTCATAACATAACTCCCATTCGGTTCGTTTATGACGAACAATACAAATCCTTACATTCTTTCGCAAGCACCCCAACCCGTACATGACGGATCGAGTAAAGCTTCATTACATTCTTTCTTAACTTTCCAATAACCGGTTCAACTAAGATGAATCGGTTATGATGCAACCTTATTCATAAACCTTCCTTTCACATCATTCGTTCATAACGGACCATACTACTTACTTCTCAACTTCCATAAACTACCATTACTCAATTTTTGGCATATATGACGAGTTACAATAAAGATTAGTAATCATAATACAACATGCTAAAAATGTATGTGTAAATTAACATACCTCGATCTTGCGGGCCTTCCGATTTCCTAGTACTTGAACCTTCTTCCTCCGCGCCTATATCAACACATTCATTCGTTCATTTAGTACCACAAAATTTCATTCCATCATCTCTCAAATTACATATATTTATTCTCTCAAGCATTTCATCAAACAATTGGCGGGTTTCGCATTTGTGGGACACTAAGTACAAGCTTTCAAATCATAATTCCTACTAATTCATTTCAAAATTCATCAACAATCAATCAAGTTCATAATATTCTTTTATCCTACATTCATTTGTTTAAGATTCAAGTACAACAACATCACATATATCAAATTTACACATTATCACTACTAATTTTTCCACCATTCTACATCTCTAATATTTCATATCAAATGGGTTATGCAATTAGCTTTTCAAATAATCAAATTCACACATAAACAAACATGATTCATGTTCCATAGAGAAGTCCTAACTCCAATCTACACAATTTCTTGCATAAACTCGAGATTGGGTTATGACCCAATTCCTACAAATCATGATTTCGAGAAATTGGACTTACCTCTTTAAAAATCGAGTTTAGATGAGTGTAGATTTGAGTTCATGCAATTGATTTTCTTCTAATCTCCTACCCAATTGATTGAATTTGATAAACAAGGGTTTTCACCCTTGTTCTCTGCCTTGTTCGATCCCCAGACACGCACAATGTGTGTGTTTCTGGGTTTTCACCTTCTAATACCTTTATTTTATTATTGGCCATGTTTAACCCCCATAGAGTTTACATGTTTTTAATTTGGCACTTTCCATCCTTTAACTAGCTTTTGTGATATTTTTACTAACTAAGTTAATTCTTTTAGTTATTTAACCTATTTTCATGTTAACCCTTTTTGGGGTGTTACAAATCTACCCCCCTTAAAAGAGGTTTCATCCCCGAAACCTGGACACATAACAAATAGATCAATTCTAATCTTAATTTTTCATCTATTCCTTCACAAGCTTACTACAACATAAATGCATTCGGGGTCTTGGAAAAAGTTTCAATCATGCATAAACATATTTGTGTGCGTTGTCCCTACATTCTTAACTTAAATAAATTACTTTCATAATCACATATAAGCCAGAATCTGATCCAGAGCTCTTATTAGTGTCGTTTTCATTTTATAATGCTAGTTCCTAGCATACATCATCACTAGCACTTCGTTCCTTGAAATTTATTCCAATGTATACTATTGGTCGTACACGCTTATGTTTACGGCTTGTTTCTATCTTTCTAATTAAGCATACATATTCATACATTTATAATATAAATAAATCGATTATTTCATTCCGCTCACGAATCATGCACGATATATATCATTATTGTAATCATGAGCAAACCCCATTTTCCCATTACCAACGTTCTTCTAATTACTTTCTTATTCATATGAGGGCTTAGCATAACATTATACGTATACTATAAACATTTAATGACTTAGTGGTACTAATACAAAGCTACCCACTTCCTAATTACTTTTTCATACTTAATACTAGTATAAAGCATGATTCTACGGTTATTATCGTCACTTGAACTAATTACAAGTTTGAGTTTAACCTCAAATTTAATCCTTCGCACACTTTATTATTAGCTCCTTGCATGAACTACTTATGATAACAACCAGGTATGTTGTGTACGAGCACCATACGAGCATTTAACCAAATCAGTTCAAATTTTCATTTAAGGTCTTTAGATCTCCCTCTTAATGACATTCATACCTTCTCACGCTGACCATTACAGGTCGATTATTGTATACCATACCATAATTATCCTACCATTCATTTTGTCCACACTTACAAATAAATCTACGGATTCTTAATCATCAATCAAGAATTAAACATTTTACTAACCTCGCCTTCATAGCATAAATCAGTTATCCGTGTGCCGGATCGATCTGCTTCTTTATATGTACCTTTCGTACCAAAATTGGTCTCATTCATTCATGAAATATGCTCCCACTCGTGAGCATCCTTCCCTTAGCTTTATTACTATCATCTCACTAAGAATTCCATCATACTTATCTATAAATAAATAGTTAGCACATAACCTTTCATAATTGCGTCCTACATGGTGTTGGTTCGCCTATTGTCTCTTTCACAATTTTCTTAAGTACATGCTAAAACATATCATACATTCCATTTCTTACATACTATCCCTTCATTTTATTGGTCATTTCGTCAACTTTCGCAGTTTGTCCTTTCAAGGTCAGACTAACACCCCCTTACTTATTGTGGTCGTATCGAGGTACACGTTCGTACCTTATACTTGCATACTTGCAAGGACTTTATTTACTTCGTTTGACTTTTCGAAAGTCCAATTGTAAATACATTCTTACATATGTGTATCGGTTATCCTATTCTGTCACATCATTCTCTAGTCGAGCCTTAAGCTCCTGTTAGAAATATAATCTTTTTATACATACCTGGCACGGGTCAAATCCCTTGACTCGTTATTCATACTTTGCGACGGTTAATACTTTCCAAACTGTGACAATGCATGCCCATACATTATGCTCACCTATAAGTAATAAACTTGACAAATCGAACATTAAATACCGAGTTCAAATGGCGATCGCCATTTGACCCGTATGACTCATTTGAGTTTTGTTCTTAGTTTTTATTCATACTTGTTTAATCCGTCTTCACTTACGGATTTGAACTTTTAATTTATTACCTTTCATTCTTGCAGGTTTGATCCGGGTTTGCTTATGGATCCAACCTTTCATTCCTTACATGGTTGAATCCATTTCTCAGATTCAAACATTTTCAGCCGTACCTTTCTTTCTTCTACCGTATCATTTACCATGTCATTTCTTATGATACGTTTTTCGTATTAATCTTCTACATTCAACTTCAAGTGTTGGGTCCTAACACTTAATTCCATGACCTAATTCATGTAGCGCGTCTCGTCGCGACACTCTACATCCTATTTCTAGTGGTGTTCCCACCCTTCTTTCTTAAGTTTGTTTTGCATTCAATCGTAAGCATAAACTTTTCATTCTTATCTTTCTTTCTTATATTGATCCGATCTTTTAAGAATCGTTAGACCCCTTCGCGTCTATATCAACACATTCATTTGTTCATTTAGTACCATAAAATTTCATTCCATCATCTCTCAAATTACATATATTTATTCTCTCAAGCATTTCATCAAACAATTGGCGGGTTTCGCATTTGCGGGACACTAAGTACAAGCTTTCAAAGTATAATTCCTACTAATTCATTTCAAAATTCATCAACAATCAATCAAGTTCATAATATTCTTTTATCCTACATTCATTTGTTTAAGATTCAAGTACAACAACATCACATATATCAAATTTACACATTATCACTACTAATTTTTCCACCATTCTACATCTCTAATATTTCATATCAAATGGGTTATGCTATTAGCTTTTCAAATAATCAAATTCACACATAAACAAACATGATTCCTGTTCCATAGAGAAGTCCTAACTCCAATCTACACAATTTCTTGCATAAACTCGAGATTGGGTTATGACCCAAATCCTACAAATCATGATTTCGAGAAATCGAACTTAGCTCTTTAAAAATCGAGTTTAGATGAGTGTAGATTTGAGTTCATGCAGTTGATTTTCTTCTAATCTCCTACCCAATTGATTGAATTTGATAAACAAGGGTTTTCACCCTTGTTCTCTGCCTTGTTCGATCCCCAGACACGCACAATGTGTGTGTTTCTGGGTTTTCCCCTTCTAATACCTTTATTTTATTATTGGCCATGTTTAACCCCCATAGAGTTTACATGTTTTTAACTTGGCACTTTCCATCCTTTAACTAGCTTTTGTGATATTTTTACTAACTAAGTTAATTCTTTTAGTTATTTAACCTATTTTCATGTTAACCCTTTTTGGGGTGTTACAATACTGTATGTTAAACTTGTTAACTTGATTACAGTAAACACTTGGTTGTTTGGACACTTAGGGTATTGCGAAACCCTTCATGTATACTTACTGATGCGTGTGTAGCGTTATATGTTTTTGTGTATATTTTTAGCCCTTTTTAACACTTTAGTCAAGTTTTAAATTTATAAAACACGATATTCTACTAACACTAAACACACATATGGGCAAGTGCACCCATCATGAGCGTAGTATAGTGTTGGTAAGATACCGAGGTCGTCCAAGGACACAAGAGCTTTTAATACCGGTTTATCCTCAACGTCTAATCAAATCAAAATTTTGGAAAAAGGTTTTAAACATGAAAATAAATAAAAATGCTGAAAATAAATAAAAACAGATAGACAAGATGAATCACTTGGATCCGAATTGCCTTTAGTGTAACCTTTGATGTTTTCCGCACTTTTGCACTTTTTAAGAGATTATCATAGTTATAGTAGTAGGCCCCTCTTTTGAAGGTGACGTTACCCTCAACCCAGTAGTTTGAGTCAGCAAGGATACAATCCTAAAGGGTTGGATTATTGAAAGATAATTAATTGAGTTATTAATGCGTAATGTGGTAGGCCCCTCTTTTGAAGGTGACGTTACCCTCGGCTAAGTGGTTTGAGTCAGCAGGGATACAATCCCAAGTAGTCGGGTTAATGTATTAATAGTAGTTTACATATGAGGGGATCAAGCCATTCGCACCCCCGGCATCCAATACCAGTGGGTATTGTAGGAGGTCCTAGTAAGCTTGACCCAGGTCCTTGCAGGATCTATACACTGAACAAGGCAAGAACCTTACCAAACCATCCCCTTAACCCCCGACCAGGTAGCCAACATATCTCTATATAGACCGTAGAGATATGAATGGTGTAAATATTTTATTTTATATAGACAGTAAAATAACGCCAAGACACCACGGACAAATGATAAGGAAGTTTCACCTTCAACATAAGAAACTAGTTATTAAAGTCATTAATACAAAACCAAATAAAAAGTGCGAAAAGATTGAAAAACAAAAGTATTACACTAAATGCTTGTCTTCACCAAGTGATGTAAGAGACTTAGGCAAACATGGCCTTTGATTGTCAAGAACCCTTACTATCAATCTTGGATCCCGAGACTACTACACACACTCTATGATGGATGATGGTGGTGGATGTGGGTGTTGTGATGGTGGTGGAGTGTGGGTGAAGTGGGAGAGAGGTGGTTTGTCAAGGGATGCCTTTGAAGTGAACCAAGCACCTCTATTTATAGCCTGCACAGAAGCCCGGACACGGCCCCTTGTCCATCTACTTTCTCTTTCTTCATTAAATGCAGTTTGTCTGCATTAGTTAACCACGCCCCCGTGTCCGCTGGGCACAGCCCCGTGTGCAGAAGCGTATATGTACTATCAAGATTTGCTTGGATTCTGCGAATCTTAGCGTTGACCACGACCGTGTTGAGCTGGGCACGCCCCCGTGTTGGGAAATAGAAGCTTCTACAACTTTGTCTTTTCTGCAGACACTTGGGCACACCGCCGTGTCCGCTGGGCACGGGGCGTGTTCAGCCTTCTGATCTCTTATTTTTGCTTCGGAAGATGCTATCGGGGGGTTAGGCATGCCATGTTTATTCCTTTTCTTGTATTTATGTTAGATTTAACTGTATTTTTGCTTCTTTTGTCCATTTATGCTCATTTGATCCTGAAAATACAAAAGGAAGACAAAAGCACACTTTTTCCAACATTAGTACTAAAACAAGGTTAGTTTTATGCCTCATTTGATGTAATTTATATGTTGCATTTTACACACATCACTTACACGTTGTTGTAGAACAGGTCGCGTGTAACAGACCTAACACTTTATTAACGCGTAAAAGCACGTTAACACGTACCGAGCAAACTAAGGTGAATTCACTACTCTTTCACAAGCATGCGTCCTGGGGGGACAAACTATTATTCCTGGGAGGAATACTTTTAATGTTGTAGTTTAATTTCGATGTCAGTGAATAAACTCAATATCTATCATGTAAGTCCCTACTTTACCGAGCTAGTTGTCTGGGAGACAACCTGTGTAACACCCCGAAAACGAATTTGGTAATCAAACTCCGTTAATATTAAAAGACGAGTAAAGTACCGTTAGCAGTAAAAATAACCCGGTAAATATTTGGATTTAAATAAGAAATCCTAATAATTTAAATACAAGCGAATCAAAGAATTAAGGAATTAAGTTTATAAGAGCCCGAGTCAACGGGACTTAAAATAAAACGGGGTTTTAACTCCCGGAACCCACTAAGTTAACTAGGTAAAATTAACCTAGTTAGTAATGGGTAATTAAATAATAAACTATGAGTTATAGTTTCATTTATGAATCTCTAAACATGAGGGACTAATATGGACAAGTGGGAAACTTGTTTTATTAAAACAAAAAACAAAAATATAAAATACACACACACGCATTGTGTGCATGTTCTGATCGACCAGGAGAAGCTCCATGGGAGCTCAAACCCTAACTTCAACAAATCAACAAAGTTGAAGATCAAATCTAGCCCGAATCGGATGCATGAACACGTATTAATGATCACCTAGTCGTGGGGATCACAAGGTATGTTGAAATTTATGATTTAGTGATACTTTGAGATTATGATGAACAATCATAATCGAAATTCTGGAATGAATGTTGAATCTATTAGTGTTATTGTGATTATATCTTGGTTTAGAAACAAACCCTAGTAGAAAATTTGATGAATTGTTGTCAAAACTAGGGATTTGGTAATTACCCTATTATGTGTTAAATGGGTTTATTGACAATATGATGAACACTCGGATTAGGGTGTTAAATTGATGAATATTGGTTGCTATGATATAAGTTCTTGATGTAGTTCATGAACACTAGACATAGAGGTTTGATTTTTATGTAAATCTTGGTGAAAATAATTAGTTATGAACTAGTTAGTAAATATGTAAAATTATGCACATTAGGTGTTTGTTAAAATGCCTAAATGAGAACTAAAGTGTTGAAATTTAGAGTGAAAACGCGTATTTGATTGATATGGCAATTACGTGTGATGTGAAGTGATAAGGGTTCTAAATACTATGTCGATTTAGACTAAATGTTGTAAACCATGTGATTTAAAGTAGTTAACTTTGAATATATTAAGTTGACTAAGCATGAAGTCGAACAGTAGCTTCGACATAGAAAATAAGTGAGGTGGAATAGTCGTGATTGTTAATGACTAATTTAACCGCCTTGTAAATGATTGACAATAGTTTGACGCGTAACAAGCTAGATGAAAGCTTGGAGGAGGGAGTGGGTCAAACGGAGCAAGTACGGAAAGAAAAGCGTGGCGTGGATGCGAGGTAAGTGTAAGTTACACACTTGTGTAGAATACCCGTTTATTCGATACGTTGTAAACGTGATAATGATAATATTGGAAATACGGAAATTTGTCAAGTGTCGACTAATGTAAATCAAGGTTAAAAGGATACCCATGGCGTAAGCCGAAATGGGTTGAATTTGTAAGAAAAGAGTGTAAAAGAAAAAGGGGTATGGTTATAAAATCCGGGATGGGATGGATGTATGAATTGGAAATCAAAAACGATGTTTTTGATTAAATAGATAATGTTGGGCATATAGTCCAAACGGGTCGAATGGTGATGATAACACCATTTGGCAATATCGACTAATGTGGTTGTCAAGTCTTATGTTAACAGGACCGATTAGCCAATCGGATAATTGCGTCACCATTGATGGTGTGATAATGAAAACGAGGTATAAATCGGGTCTACTTGTTGATCCGGGCCAGGTACGCATAATTATGTTGTAGTTAAAAGTGTTATTTTGGTAGAATAATTTGAGAGAGAATCCTTCGTCATAAAAGGACTAAAATCGACCAAAACGCCCTTGTAGGCTAAATGGAACAAACGACCCTTAAAGGTTGTTTGGAAACGAGTTTTATGACTAGGTAAATACTTAGAATAAGTATAGAAGCTGAAAGAGGTATTGTATTAGCTAAATGGCACAATTTGAGTTTTTGCCGTAAAATAATGATTCGAGAGGTAAAATTTGGTTTATATTGATCACCACATTAAACCTACCTTAAATACAGTTGGGGTGGGAGATTATAGGATAAGAAATGTGGTAATAGAATGCTAGAAGCAATCGAAAGCTATTTTAGGCTCGAAAGTGCTTAAATACCCTTAATGGGTCAAAATAAGCATACGGGCGAAAATGGGTTTAAATTGTGTAATAAACCTGTGATTAGAACCTAATATGGTATATAACATTTATTTGAAGAAGTGTAGGTGATGTAGGAATCAAACAAATATGTTTGTTTGATAAAATGCATAAACGGGTAAAATTTGATAAAAAGGTAACGAGTCGAAGACTTGAAAGTCTCAAAATTTATTTATGTTGGATTGTTGGATTTTAACTTCATAAGATGGAGAATTAAATTACGGACGCGTAGGAAAAAGAATCGGGTAAAACGGATCAATAACGAAGAAGTTATGGCCGTTTCCGTGAAATCGGGTTGAGCTGGGAATGTACAGCAACATTTGAAGGCAACAGTCTGTGAAAACAAGGGCTAGGCGTGACGCCTAGGCCCTTGGCGTCACGCGACGCCCCTAATTCCGGAAAATTTTTAAATTTTGTCATTTTAACCCCTGTACTTGTTTGAACTTAATATTTGACTATCAAAACTAACTTTTAAGTTGGTTTTGATCATAGGTGATCGCCAAGAGTGCCCGGATGAAGATCAAGCTCGATGAGGAACCGAACACGATAAAATTAAACACTCGAGATTAAAGCTTCCGCACGGCGTTACATCATAACTTTTAAATGACGAAATTGTTTATATTATGTTGAAAACTTTTAAGTTGTAAAAGTTTTAGATTACTCATATTTTCTAAGCATACTTAATCGTAATTACATGTTTATTTTCGTTATTTGTACGAAAACCTATAAAATAATAACAAGGGTGTTACAAGTTGGTAATCAGAGCCCAAGGTTGTTGACAAAATGTGTTCGGTTCGAGGCTTGATCGCAAATCCGGTAAGTACATGTATATAGTAATGATTGAGTATGATTAAAGTGTTGAAGAACAACACATAGGGTTATCGTGTAATACACGATACATCAATCAAATCGATAAAGGATAGATATAGTCAATGAAATTACGTGTGTTGACACATATAGTGGAAAAGCCTTGTATTATAATACGGGCGATTATTGATGAAGACACTACTAACTTTTGTGAATGTTTTAATTGAAGGACACTCGCATCTGAAGATGACGAGAGTTGGACAAATTACGGATATGAGGATGAAACGGTCCGATGTATGACAAGCAAAGCATACTCATCAAGGATCTAAATCGCGTAGCGATCACGAACAAGGTTAACTGAAAAAGGAGAGCCTGATAGAGCAAGCATTATCAGGTGCACGTTTTAAATTATTGCATAAATAAGTAATATGCAACAAATATATAGAAATTGAAAGTTGCATATGTAGATTAAAAACTTGGAAAAACCTGAATAGAAAACCTATCCGGGATATTGTTTCCAAGAAAAACAAATAGAGACATTACTTACATGGGGTGTAATGTGAAAATTATAAAAAGGTCATGTATACCAGGTGTTGATCGCTTACTCTGGCCAAGTAAGTAGTGAACACGTGGTACCATGAACTTCTTATGATGGACACATTTATGTCCGATGTAGTAAGGGTGGGGTGAATGGGACTAACTTAAAAAGTACCCAAATGAATCAAAGGAGCAAAATATTTGATAATAATGTAAACGCACAGCCGGGTGACGGAAGCGTATTACATTAGGATGATGAGCCCGAGTGAAGGGACAAAGATTAATGTAAAATGATTAAAGTATGCAATTGGGAGGGGTGTGCTTACACTCGAACCCGGAGAATGCAAATATGACTCTTAACGGGCCGATTTTGTAAAACGCCAAATTTGAGAACAAAGTAGGAATATAAAAACGAAACGAAGTCATAATGCACACCGTAAGGGTTGCAATAATAACGATTTCGGTAAAACACCCGGTTGATGGGTAAGGAATTAAACGCATGCGTAGACTGAGAAACAGGAACGCGAAATAGAAAGTCAAAAGACTCGGAATATGAGTCATGACTAAAAGATGACAAGAATTTTCGCAAACATAAATTTTGGTAATTACGTTCAACCATTTTAAAATTGGACGGGTCAAATAAAGAATGAAGTTTGACATTCATAAGTGATGAAAATTCACCCAAAATGAGTCAATTAAGGAATAACGCTTAATATAATAGGAAAACGCAAGCCGGTGAAACCGGAAAGCTAAAAACAATAAAATAGAAGGACCCGGGTAATGGGTGGTAAAGGAGTATAAGTGTGAACCGGGTAACGGTAAGCGTAGGACAAACCGACGTGTAAATGACGTTAGAAGTCGTAAAGTCGGAAAGATAGTCCGAAAGTAAACAAATGAAACCTTAGACTACGGTCAAGGTCAACTAAAGCTCAAAAGCAAAATTAAATGATTCCAAGCATAACAAAGGATGCTTTAAAGCTATATATGTATAAATAGACAATTGAATAAAGACTAGAATAAAAGATGATCTACGGGATCATCATAACCTACGGGATATTAATTAGTGTAAGGGTCTACGGGGCCAAAATGACCCACGGGTCATAAATTGAAGCAAATGGATAAAAATGGTCTCGCCTTAAAGAGGTGAAAGCTTAAGGAAATAGCCTACGAGGTTAAGTGAAGGAACCTATGGGTCAATAGTGTAAGGTGAGGGAACTTGTTACGATTCCCCGCGTAAAACGAGAATGGAAAACAATAAATTATGGGTTGTCAATTTCCTTGATATGAGTAATTGACATAGTTAAAAAGAAAAACGTTAGACTAAAATTCAGTTTTAGTAAGAAATAACATTTTTACAAATATAAATTCTGATAGGAAATTGAATAGTAAGCATGAAAGATTCAAGTCTTGACGCTGATAGGTGCAAGACGATATATTCAAAAAGTGATCTTTTCGAAAATGAAAGGTAGATATATAAATTAAACATGATGCGACACGATCACGGTTAAGAAATGTAATGTGAAGTAGAATCGCATTATAACCAAGCGAGCGGTAAAAAGTAACTGGACTAATAAGTCTAGATAGTGAGACCGGTGAAGGTCAGCAATTCAAATCGAGAAATTTGGTTTGCTCGAAAGTGGAGGATTCGGAGTAATTGAACCGAATAAATGAATTTGAAAACAAAAGAAATAGTTGCTAAAAGTGAAAAATTTCACTAAAAACCTTTAAATGGGTCAAGGCAACGGATTCACCAAAAGTTCGATAATATATAAAAGCGATGGATATCGCTAAGTTAACTAAACTAGTAGAAATAACGGAATTACGTTATTTCAAGTTACATTATGTCGTATGAGGTACGTAGATGTTCTGTAACCAAAAAGATATTACCATAATTTTTCTGGTAATACTAACAATTGGCTAAAGTATGAGTAATGCTTAAAAGATTACTCAGGTCATACGCATTGAGTTTAGAACTCGATGAACTATGTAAGAAAGGTTTCGAGGACGAAATCTCTTTAAGGGGGGTAGACTTGTAACACCCCGAAAACGGATTTGGTAATCAAACTCCGTTAATACTAAAAGACGGGTAAAGTACCGTTAGCAGTAAAAATAACCCGGTAAATATTTGGATTTAAATAAGAAATCCTAATAATTTAAATACAAGCGAATCAAAGAATTAAGGAATTAAGTTTATAAGAGCCCGAGTCAACGGGACTTAAAATAAAACGGGTTTTTTAACTCCCGGAACCCACTAAGTTAACTAGGTAAAATTAACCTAGTTAGTAATGGGTAATTAAATAATAAACTATGAGTTATAGTTTCATTTATGAATCTCTAAACATGAGGGACTAATATGGACAAGTGGGAAACTTGTTTTATTAAAACAAAAAAAATATATAAATACACACACACGCATTGTGTGCGTGTTCTGATCGACCAGGAGAAGCTCCATGGGAGCTCAAACCCTAACTTCAACAAATCAACAAAATTGAAGGTCAAATCTAGCCCGAATCGGATGCATGAACACGTATTAATGATCACCTAGTCGTGGGGATCACAAGGTATGTTGAAATGTATGATTTAGTGATACTTTGAGATTATAATGAACAATCATAATCGAAATTCTGGAATGAATGTTGAATCTATGAGTGTTATTGTGATTATATCTTGGTTTAGAAACAAACCCTAGTAGAAAATTTGATGAATTGTTGTCAAAACTAGGGATTTGGTAATTACCCTATTATGTGTTAAATGTAGGGCTGAGCAGTATACGGTTCAGAACCGTCAGAACCGGGGAATCAAACCGGAACCGCTAGATCCAAACCGTATTTTTGTATATAGCGTCCGGTTCCGGTTCTTAAATTTGGGTAAAAACGGTTCCCGGTTCGCTTCCGGTTAAAACCACGGTTCTGGTTAAAGAACCGCTAGAACCAGTTGAGATTATAAATATTTAAAACCCTATTTTATTAATGGGTTTTTCAACATCATACGACCATCCTAATTCTTATTCCCTCCTTTTATATTCATTCCACGATCTCATCTTTCATCTTCTAATTCTTCTCCATCTCTCAACCCTAACCCTAATTGCTATCATACAAGTTCTTCTCCATCAACACCCTGCAAATACAGGTACACTATTCTACATGACCTTTTTTTATGATTGCATATATTTTCTTTCTAGATGTTTGCTTTTTGATGCATATAGTTTTCTGTATGTGAAAATAAAAATTGAACAAAAATAATCAAATCAATGTTGATCAAATTGTAAATGTGTATATAAATAGTGTATTGCTTGGTAAATACAATAGATGCATTACCGATCAATCTACTCACATTAACCAAATACAGTAGATGCATTTTTCGTTTATTTTTTTAATTGCTAACACTTGGTTTCATTTAGATGTTTATGAGAAGATTGAGAAGATGAAGATCGAATGAAGTTTGAAGATGGTTGTAATAGTTTTATTTAGAGTTTGTTTTATGGCTTGAAAATTTTTATTGTTGCTTTGCTACTTTTATTTTGGTTGGTTTGAACTTTGAATGTTGCAACTCTTAGTTAATGTTTTAAATGGTTTGATTTGTTTTTAATTAGTTGTTCATTTTAAGATTTAATTGTCCACCGATTCCCGCGAGAACCGTTTACACGAGAACCGTTTAACCGGTGTTCCGAACCGGAACCGTTATAATACGGTTCGGTTCCGGTTCTTAAATTTAGCAATTAACGATTCTGGTTCGGTTCGGTCCGGTTCTGAACCGTTGCACAGCCCTAGTTAAATGGGTTTATTGACAATATGATGAACACTCAGATTAGGGTGTTAAGTTGATGAATATTGGTTGTTATGATATAAGTTCTTGATGTAGTTCATGAACACTAGACATAGAGGTTTGATTTTTATGTAAATCTTGGTGAAAATAATTAGTTATGAACTAGTTAGTAAATATGTAAAATTATGCACATTAGGTGTTTGTTAAAATGCCTAAATGAGAACTAAAGTGTTGAAATTTAGAGTGAAAACGCGTATTTGAATGATATGGCAATTACGTGTGATGTGAAGTGATCAGGGTTCTAAATACTATGTCGATTTAGACTAAATGTTGTAAACCATGTGATTTAAAGTAGTTAACTTTGAATAAATTAAGTTGACTAAGCATGAAGTCGAACAGTAGCTTCGACATAGAAAATAAGTGAGGTGGAATAGTCGTGATTGTTAATGACTAATTTAATCGCCTTGTAAATGATTGACAATGGTTTGACGCGTAACAAGCTAGATGAAAGCTTGGAGAAGGGAGCGGGTCAAACGGAACAAGTACGGAAAGAAAAACGTGGCGTGGATGCGAGGTAAGTGTAAGTTACACACTTATGTAGAATACCCGTTTATTCGATACGTTGTAAACGTGATAACGATAATATTGGAAATATGGAAATTTGTCAAGTGTCGACTAATGTAAATCAAGGTTAAAAGGATACCCATGGCGTAAGCCGAAATGAGTTGAATTTGTAAGAAAAGAGTGTAAAAGAAAAAGGGGTATGGTTATAAAATCCGGGATGGGATGGATGTATGAATTGGAAATCAAAAACAATGTTTTTGATTAAATAGATAATGTCGGTCATATAGTCCAAACGGGTCGAATGGTGATGATAACACCATTTGACAATATCGACTAATGTGGTTGTCAAGTCTTATGTTAACAGGACCGATTAGCCAATCGGATAATTGCGTCACCATTGATGGTGTGATAATGAAAACGAGGTATAAATCGGGTCTACTTGTTGATCCGGGCTAGGTACGCATAATTATGTTGTAGTTAAAAGTGTTATTTTGGTCGAATAATTTGAGAGAGAGTCATTCGTCATAAAAGGACTAAAATCGACCAAAATGCCCTTGTAGGCTAAATGGAACAAACGACCCTTAAAGGTTGTTTGGAAACGAGTTTTATGACTAGGTAAATACTTAGAATAAGTATAGAAGCTGAAAGAGGTATTGTGTCACGGCCCCCGACCCGGTTTGACCCTTTTCAGGAGCCGTGGGACAGAAATCCCGTGGTATTTAATTAACAGCGGAAGTTTCTTCAGGATCTTTTAAAAACTGAAATATTTCCCGATTATTTTATTTCACAACTCGGGATAAAACCCGGTAATTTACAATCTTGAGATTTCACGAAGAAATCTTTTATTTTACAAAACATGTTTCTTTATTTTATACTGAGCCACTTCCTTAAGCTTGTAGTGCGTCGCGGCACTTTTCCTGGATCACAACAGATCACCTGAAACATGTTTGAAAAAGGTTTTGTCAGCGGGAAATACTGAGTGAATCATTCTATTTTACTAAAACGACACATTTGTTATAATTTACAGTATTAAGAGCGATTACAATGTTTCAGATATCGACCAACTACCCTCGGTATTTGTCACTCGACTCGTTTCTGTGACTATGGTCATATCACCCATTGGCTAACTCGTTGTCCAATGGTGAAGATTATCAAGTAATGTATACAAAACCCCACATACCGGCTGTAATATGGTGATTACAAAGACTTAATCCCTGTAATTATAACCTTGAAAATAAACATGTTTTTGAAAGTAATTTGATAAAAAGAGAATGACTCACATTGCAGATTTAATTTGGGCAGAGTCTAGCCTACTGATTAGCCTTTTAACCGAAATTAATAACAGGCACACAATTTTGGGTTAGTAATCAATACAACATTTACGATAACTCACGAGATCAAACCCTCACAACGAATGACAAAGTGCTATACTTAAACATACATCGAATTAACGACTAATGACAAAGTATCACCCTAATGTGGGCAGCACTTAAACATCCATTGGATTATTGATCGATCGGAAAATGAATCGTAATAGCGATCGAGTTAATACCCTGATTGCGGCGTCGATTAGTGATCCGTGTGTGTTAATTGTGGTAAACAGAACGTAACTCGGTGCCTAGAACGAATTTCTTCGTCGAACATACGCAGAATTTCAAGTGCCAATGTCTGCTATTTATAGTCGAAATTTCACATTGCTTAAGGACCGTAAGACTTAACCCTTACGGTCCGTAAGGGACACCTCATGCTCATAGTGTTGCCACGTGTGGGACTAGGCCTGCTGACTTGACAGAATTCGAAATTGAAATTTTGACAACGTTTTATTTAGATAATCGTGACTAGGAAATACCCCCCCTGAGTTTTAGGGGCCCTGATCCTGATTCCAATTGTTCTGAAAATTTTAGGGTTTGTGCAGAATCACTTGGGTGTCTCAATTAGGGTTTCCTATTGGTCAAATTAATTTAATAGATATGACTTTTGATGAGAGTTGTTACATTCTCCCCACCTTAATAAAATCTCGTCCTCGAGATTTACTGGAATAATTGAGGATATTTTTTTCTTCATCTCAGATTCCAGCTCCCAAGTGTATTCAGCTCCTCTCTTTGAATCCCATTTTACTTTGACTAGCACTAGTCGTTTGTGCTTGAGAAATTTCACTTTTCTGTCTTCTATCTGAAGAGGTTTCTCAACAAATTTTAACTTTTCGTTTACCTCTATATCTTGGAGAGGTACTACCAAAGATTCGTCTAATAGACATTTCTTGAGATTGGATACATGAAATACATCATGTACTCCAGTTAACTCTCCTGGTAGTTGTAAACGATAAGCAACTGGTCCTATACATTGGATCACAGGAAATGGTCCTACGTATCTTGGACTTTACTTTCCTTTCTTACCAAATCTAACTACTCCTTTCCAAGGAGAAACTTTCAACAGTACTCTGTCTCCAACTTGGAATTCTAACGGCTTGCATCTATTGTCTGCATAACTCTTCTGGCGATCTCGAGCAGTCTTCAGCCTTTCCTTGATTTGAGTAATCTTGTCGGTCGTCTCTTGCACTATTTCAGGACCTGACAATTGACCTTCTCCTATTTCTGCCCAACAAACTGGAGTTCTGCACTTTCTTCCATACAGTGCTTCAAATGGGGCAGTTTCTATGCTTGAATGATAACTATTGTTATAGGAGAATTCAATTAATGGTAAATGATCATCCCAGTTTCCACCAAAATCTATCACACATGCTCGGAGCATGTCTTCTAGAGTTTGGATCGTCCTTTCACTTTGCCCGTCTGTTTGTGGATGATATGCAGTGCTTAGATTTAGTCGAGTTCCCATTGCTTCTTGGAAACTTTTCCAGAAATGAGAAGTAAACCGACTATCCCTATCTGATACAATGGAGAGTGGAACTCCATGTAGAGATACGACTTCATCTACATACAACTTTGCCAATCTTTCCATGCTAAAAGTTTCTTTCATTGGTAGAAAGTGAGCAGATTTGGTTAATCGATCCACAATTACCCAAATTGCATCATTACCTTTTCTGGTTTTGGGTAACTTAGTAACAAAATCCATTGTTATAAGTTCCCATTTCCATACTGGCATCTCTAATTGTTGTAGTAGACCTGAAGGTTTCTGATGTTCTGCCTTAACTTGTGAACAAGTAAGACACTTAGAAACATATCGGGCTATATCCTTTTTCATGCCTATCTACCAAAAATTCTTTCTTAAATCTTGGTACATCTTATTGTTTCCTGGATGAATTGTATACCTTGACTTATGGGCTTCTTCTAAAATTTTATTTCTTAATTCACCTTGCTTAGGTACCCAAATTCTACTTTTGTGGAATCTCCAAATTCCATCAGCTCCTTGCTCTAATTCTTTTATTCGTCCATTCATTCCTTCAGCATCATCCTCTATTGCTGTTTCTTGAAAATGCTTCAGTTGTTCCATTAAATCTAACTGTAGATTTAATCTGAGAGCACGAACCCGTCGTTGCTTCTCATGATACTTACGACTTAAGGCATCTGCAACTACATTTGCCTTTCCTTCGTGATACTGGATATCACAGTCGTAGTCACTTAAGATTTCCATCCACCTTCTTTGCCTCATGTTTAACTCTTTTTGCCCAAATATATATCTTAGACTTTTGTGGTCAGTATAGACAGTAAATTTACTTCCGTAAAGATAATGTCTCCAAATCTTAAGGGCAAAAATTACGGCTCCTAATTCTAAGTCATGAGTCGTATAATTTTCTTCGTGCTTTTTCAATTGCCTTGAAGCATACGCAATTACCTTTTTGCGTTGCATTAGCACACCTCCAAATCCTAGTTTTGAAGCATCACAATATACTTCAAAATCTTCAGTTCCTTCTGGTAAGGCTAAGATTGGAGCATTGGTTAATTTCTGTTTCAAAATTCTAAAGGCTTCTTCTTGTTTAGGTCCCCATTCAAACTTAACTGCTTTACAGGTTAGCTTAGTTAATGGTACAGCTATCTTGGAAAAATCCTTAATAAACCGTCTATAGTATCCGGCTAAACCTATAAAACTTCTAATTTCCATTGCAGTTTGTGGAACCTTCCAATTGGTAATCGCCTCTATTTTAGCAGGATCTACATGAATACCTTCGTGATTCACCATGTGTCCTAAGAATTGCACTTCTTGCAACCAAAATTCACACTTCGAGAATTTGGCATACAGTTTTTCTTTTCTTAACAAAGTTAAGAGTGCATGCAAGTGCTGACAATGTTTGTTCTGACTTTTTGAATAAATAAGTATATCATCTATGAAGACAATTACAAATTTATCCAAATACGGTTTACAGATCCTATTCATCATGTCCATGAATGCTGCAGGTGCATTCGTTAACCCGAAGGGCATGACTGTAAACTCGTAATGACCATACCTAGTTCTGAAAACAGTCTTAGGTATATCTTCTTCTTGTATCTTTAATTGATGATATCCGGAGCGTAAATCTATTTTAGAAAAATATCTAGCTCCTTGAAGTTGATCGAAAAGATCATCAATCCTAGGTAATGGGTATCGATTCTTAATAGTAACTTTATTTAATTCTCTATAATCGATACACATTCTCATTGAACCATCCTTTTTCTTAACAAACAACACGGGTGCTCCCCAAGGGGATGAACTAGGTTGTATGAAACCTTTACTTAGTAATTCATCTAATTGCTTTTTAAGTTCTAACATTTCTGTGGGAGCTAACCAATAAGGTGCCTTGGCTATCGGTATAATTCCTGGAATTAGATGAATCCTAAACTCTACTTCCCTATCTGGTGGTAACCCTGGTAACTCTTCTGGGAATATATCTGGATATTCTGAGACTACAGGAATTTCCTTAAGTTCTTTTCCCTTAGTATTAATGATTACCGAAATCATATACACTATTCCTTGCTTTCGTTCATAATTAGCAACTTTCATTACTGATATGAACTTCATGGGCTTACGTGTTTTATCTCCTGTAATCATAATTACTTCTCCGGCGGGTGCCTGAATTTCTATAGAGTTCTTATCACAGAGAATTCGAACATGGTTGGCTACTAACCAATCCATTCCTAAAACAACATCGAATTCAGCTAATTTCATAGGTAATAGATTTGCAAAGAATTTATGACCTGAAAGTTCTAATTCTACATTTTGCAAAACCTTATCTATTTTAACTGAATTCCCATCAGCCGTTTCGACTGTAAAAATCTGCCTAATGTTGGTTAAGGGTATATTAAGAGCTTGGCAGAATGAAGTATTGATAAAACTTTGGTTCGCACCATAGTCAAATAATACTTTGGCGTAAATGTTGTGAACTAGAAATGTACCAGCTATCACATCTGGAATCATCTCGGCTTCCTGAGTAGTTAACTGAAAGGCTCGGACATTCTTCTTAGTAGCTCCATCGGTTGTCTTGGCTTTGTTTTCTGCTGGTTTGATTAATTTAGGACATTCTGGTCTAAAATGTCCCTTTTCTCCACAGTTATAGCAGATCGTTGTTTTCTTTCTGTAGTCTTCTTCACGATGTCCTACCATTTTGCAAAAATTGCAGGTTACATTACATCTTCCATAATGTTTTCTTTTGCAATTCTTGCAGAATGGCAGAGTTGAGGATTTTCCCGTTCCTCTTTTCTTGAAGTTGCTATTATTACTCATACGAAATCCTTGGGTAATTTTCTGAGCCAGTTCTTTCTTCCTGTTTTCATCTTGCGTGCGTACCAGTTCGTCAGTTAGGGTATTAGCTAATTCCACCGCATCGTCAATAGTGCGAGGTCTCGCAGCTTTAACGATGTTACGGATTTCACTAATCAGTCCCCAAATATAGCGAGAAATGAGTACCGGTTCTGGCGAAGCCAGTGTTGGTACCACTCTAGCATATTCAAAGAATGTCGAAGTATAACCGCGACAATCTACACCCATCATTCTATGGTTTAAAAACTTATTTGCCATTTGATCTTTTTCATATTCGGGACATAATTTTCTTTCTACAAGACTCTTAAATTCTTCCCAATTCATAGCATAAGCCCTATTTCTTCCTTTAGCCTGTAGCACCGTGTTCCACCATTCTAGCGCCCCTTCTTTAAAAAGATTTGACGCGTACATGACCTGATCATCCTTGTCACATTTACTTATAGCAATTACTGCCTCGGTTTTCTCTAACCAACGTAGTGCCGCAGTTGCTCCTTCATTGCCTGCAAACTCAGTGGGTTTACAAGCAAGAAATTCTTTGAAAGTGCAACCAGGTGTTGCAGCTTTCATTTTCTTAGGGAGCGGAGCTTGCCGTGGTTCATTATCATGATTAACATGATCATTGCCTCCGTTTATGCTATTACTGGAGTTATCTTCAGAAATACGTTTGCTAGGAACGATTTGTTGTGGTTCGATTGGATTTTTAACAGCAGCAACGATTGATGGAATAGCGTTGGCTATCCCTTGAGCAACTATTTCTGGAATAGCGTTGGCTATCCCTTGAGCAACAATATTTTCTATATCCTGCCTAGTCATATATTGATCCCCCGGTTGTTGCTCAGATTGATTAACTTCGTTAACTGGTTCATTATTAGCGTTTTCCATCTGATAATATATATAATTTATTAGTATCAACTAAATCACAATTAAACAAAACAATTATACAGAGTTCGTAACACCAATATAGCCAAAACTATCGATTTCTCGATTTCCATTTATATTTAATAGTATGCATCAATGCACACCATTATCTTACAAAGTTTTATTTGTAGTTATTTTACAGACTGATTTTACTTATTACTATTACACCACTACAGTTCCATAAACCCCCTATCCTTTGTCAGATGATATTCTAGTAACGGCGTTCCCTCTCATCGTATTTCCAGGAGATCTGTCCCAAAATTTCTTGGATCCTATTCCCAGCATTCATTAGTTTTTTGTCAAAATGGCGGAGTTCAGCCATTTTCTCGTTACTCATTGGTGGATTTGGTAAAGGTTCTGGATTGATTTGAGGGAAAATCGTATAGGGATTGTTTTGTAACTGTATTTCATTAGTCAACCATTCGTCTATTTGCGAGTGGATTGAAGGGTTTGGAATAGCTGGTTCTAAATTCATTGGTAGTTGTGTTTCAAGAGAGTGAATAAAAACATTTTCATTAACAGGTTTAATAGTATCATAGTTTGCCAATATAAAATCTAGCTCTTCCTGAGATGGTAACCCCTCAATTTGCCTAGAGCTTTCCCCAATTTCCATTTTCTTAGGCTTGGGTTTTTCGAGAGGTAAAGCGTTGAATTCTATAGGTTCTTCTATGTCTGGTATATATCTATTGAAATCTCTGGAAACTTCTATTCTTACTGGATAAAGATTTAAATTCTGAAGGGCATCAGACAAGTCACTCATGCTGTTATGCAAAATACACACAATTACTAAGTTAAAAATCATAACAAAATTTTATAGAAAAACTTTTAAATATTATTCCAGACTGTGTAACTACAAAAATAACTGAAAAACACACTATGTTTTTATTTGTAAATTTATTTATTTACTGAATAAGGTTTCTAGACTGTAGGTAATGCGGTTGCTAAAACTTTGAGTCAGATTATTTAAAAATTTGTATTTATTGCTACAATGGCTAGCATATAGAGATCTGGCCATATTGTACAAAAATTAGTCAGATAATAAAACACATAATCACAAAATAGCAATTAATAAAAATTAAGTATTTTCTAAATACTTAATTGGCTTAAATCAATGGCTCTGATACCACCTTTTTCTGTCACGGCCCCCGACCCGGTTTGACCCGTTTCAGGAGCCGTGGGACAGAAATCCCGTGGTATTTAATTAACAGCGGAAGTTTCTTCAGGATCTTTTAAAAACTGAAATATTTCCCGATTATTTTATTTCACAACTCGGGATAAAACCCGGTAATTTACAATCTTGAGATTTCACGAAGAAATCTTTTATTTTACAAAACATGTTTCTTTATTTTAGACTGAGCCACTTCCTTAAGCTTGTAGTGCGTCGCGGCACTTTTCCTGGATCACAACAGATCACCTGAAACATGTTTGAAAAAGGTTTTGTCAGCGGGAAATACTGAGTGAATCATTCTATTTTACTAAAACGACACATTTGTTATAATTAACAGTATTAAGAGCGATTACAATGTTTCAGATATCGACCAACTACCCTCGGTATTTGTCACTAGACTCGTTTCTGTGACTATGGTCATATCACCCATTGGCTAACTCGTTGTCCAATGGTGAAGATTATCAAGTAATGTATACAAAACCCCACATAACGGCTGTAATATGGTGATTACAAAGACTTAATCCCTGTAATTATAACCTTGAAAATAAACATGTTTTTGAAAGTAATTTGATAAAAAGAGAATGACTCACATTGCAGATTTAATTTGGGCAGAGTCTAGCCTACTGATTAGCCTTTTAACCTAAATTAATAACAGGCACACAATTTTGGGTTAGTAATCAATATAGCATTTACGATAACTCACGAGATCAAACTCTCACAACGAATGACAAAGTGCTATACTTAAACATCCATCGAATTAACGACTAATGACAAAGTATCACCCTAATGTGGGCTGCACTTAAACATCCATTGGATTATTGATCGATCGGAAAATGAATCGTAATAGCGATCGAGTTAATACCCTGATTGCGGCGTCGATTAGTGATCCGTGTGTGTTAATTGTGGTAAAGAGAACGTAACTCGGTGCCTAGAACGAATTTCTTCGTCGAACATACGCAGAATTTCAAGTGCCAATGTCTGCTATTTATAGTCGAAATTTCACATTGCTTACGGACCGTAAGACTTAACCCATACGGTCCGTAAGAGACACCTCATGCTCATAGTGTTGCCACGTGTGGGACTAGGCCTGCTGACTTGACATAATTCGAAATTGAAATTTTGACAACGTTTTATTTAGATAATCGTGACTAGGAAATACCCCCCCTGAGTTTTAGGGGCCTGATCCTGATTCCAATTGTTCTGAAAATTTTAGGGTTTGTGCAGAATCACTTGGGTGTCTCAATTAGGGTTTCCTATTGGTCAAATTAATTTAATAGATATGACTTTTGATGAGAGTTGTTACATATTGTATTAGCTAAATGGCACTATTTGAGTTTTTGCCGTAAAATAATGATTCGAGAGGTAAAATTTGGTTTATATTGATCACCACATTAAACCTACCTTAAAAACAGTTGGGGTGGGGGATTATAGGATAAGAAATGTGGTAATAGAATGCTAGAAGCAATCGAAAGCTATTTTTGGCTCGAAAGTGCTTAAATACCCTTAACGGGTCAAAATAAGCATACGGGCGAAAATGGGTTTAAATTGTGTAATAAACCTGTGATTAGAACCTAATATGGTATATAACATTTATTTGAAGAAGTGTAGGTGATGTAGGAATCAAACAAATATGTTTGTTTGATAAAATGCATAAACGGGTAAAATTTGATAAAAAAGGTAACGAGTCGAAGGCTTGAAAGTCTCAAAATTTATTTATGTTGGTTGTTGGATTTTAACTTCATAAGATGGAGAATTAAATTACGGACGCGTAGGAAAAAGAATCGGGTAAAACGGATCAATAACGAAGAAGTTATGGCCGTTTCCGTGAAATCGGGTTGAGCTGGGAATGTACAGCAACAGCTGAAGGCAACAGTCTGTGAAAACAAGGGCTAGGCGCGACGCCTAGGCCCTTGGCGTCACGCGACGCCCCTAACTCCGGAAAATTTTTAAATTTTGTCATTTTAACCCCTGTACTTGTTTGAACTTAATATTTGACTATCAAAACTAACTTTTAAGTTGGTTTTGATCATAGGTGATCGCCAAGAGTGCCCGGATGAAGATCAAGCTCGATGAGGAACTGAACACGATAAAATTAAACACTCGAGATTAAAGCTTCCGCACGGCGTTACGTTATAACTTTTAAACGACGAAATTGTTTATATTATGTTGAAAACTTTTAAGTTGTAAAAGTTTTAGATTACTCGTATTTTTTAAGCATACTTAATCGTAATTACATGTTTATTTTCGTTATTTGTACGAAAACCTATAAAATAATAACAAGGGTATTACAACCTGGTATTAGTTAGTAGCGCTATTAGGTTTGACAAACCTCACACCGTGCTGGGAGCCGGGCGTGAACTAAGGACCTTAAACATTTGGATCAATGCTGATAGACATTGATGAGGGCACAACAAACATAATCAGTCATATCAGTACCGAGTTTGTTATTTCTTGACATGTCTTTAAAGCTAAACAATTACATGATTTACGTTGAACAAAACTTTGAACTCGCCAACTTTATGTTGACACTATTCTGCATGCTTGCAGGTCGTTAGGTACATCATTGCATGGGAACTTGCATTCTGGGGAGCTGGAAGTGTCAGGGGGCGTGCTGTTTGATGAGAACTCTTAATATTATGCATTTTAAAACAATTTGGTTTTGGTTGTTTTGAAACAATTACATTTGCTTCCGCTGAACACATACTTTGTTTGAAGTGTTTATTTTGATATACACTATTCATGTTGAACGTGATGATTGTGTTTAATACTGTTTACTATTAGTTCGACATGATTAGTGGCTAGATCCTGGTATGTCACACGCCTCGCGGTGAAACCCACATGTGGTAATGTGGGTGGTGTGACTGTAAGAGTCTTTGTCAAACTATGGCTATGCTTGGCTAATCTCTTACATCACTTGGTGAAGACAAAATCTTTTATGTATTACTTTTGATTCCCAATATTTGGTTAACTTTTTAATTGGGTTTGTATTAATGACTTCAATAACTAGTTTTTTATATTGAAAGAGAATTTTATCCTGTCATCTCTTCGTGTTTTTTAAATTCACTCATTCATGTCTTTACATCTATATAAAGCGTGTTAACTGTCTGGAAGGGGGTTAGAAGGGTGGTTTAGGTAAAGTTCTTGCATTGTTAAGTGTATAGATCCTGCAAGGACTTGATTCATGCTTATTAGGACTTCCTTTGAGGCAGATACATCAAATCGGGGGGAGTAAGAACGACTTAAGTCCCTTATAAACAAACTACTATTAGAACTTTAAACCGGCTTTGCGGGACTGTATCCCTGCTGACTCAGACCAATATGGTCGAGGGTAGCGTTGCCTCCAAAAGAAGGACATGCCACATTTTGCATTAATAACTTACTTAATTATCTTTCAATATTCCGGCCTTACGGGACTGTATCCCTGCTGACTCAGACCAATATGGCCGAGGGTGGCGTTGTCTCCAAAAGAGGGACATGCCATTATAACCAAGATAATCGCTTAAAAAACCCAAAGTGTGGAAATCATCAAAGGATACATGAAAGATGAGTCGAAACCAAGTGATTCTATCTTGTTTGTTTGTTTATTTTATTACTTTAGTTTCTTTCTTTATTTTACTTACTAAAAATCTTTTCTCAAAATTTGGTTAGATTAGACGTTGAAAATATTCTGGTATTGAAAGCTCTTGTGTCCTTGTACGACCTCGGTATCTTACCATCACTATACTACGCCAATGAAAGGTGCACTTGCTGTAACGCTCTGTATTTTTGTACTTTCCTTATTTAGAAAGTGTAATCGTATTTTTATTTATGGAAACTTGTATTCGTATCATATTCATATTTTGTTTCCAACTCTGTAATCCGGGACTTTGATCGTAATGAAATTCATTCTTTATACATATTTGTTATACATGGAATCAATCATTTAAATACGTGTTTTGATACTGATTATACGTGCAACTACTTATACATACATTCGCGATACTCGAATTATACTTGCTTATGTTTTATATACTTGAAAACATGTTAAAATGCATAGTTTTAGCATAAGTTAATGAGAATATCGAAGTTTAGGGGCCAAAGTGTAAGAAAATCAAAAGTTTCTGGCCAACGAAGCGTCGCGCTACGCCAAGCCCTTTTCCCCTTCTAGTCGCGTGACGCGAATGGTGTCAATCCACAGCGAGTTGTTTGCTGCATACGGGTTGGCCAACTTTTTAACACCTTTATTCTTCCCCAATCACCTTTAATCTTTATTTAACACTAAACCCTACTAACCCACTATAAAAC
>JARYGA010012496.1:0-40859 GCA_030545235.1 Helianthus tuberosus | reverse complement strand
CCTTTTTCCAAAACTCTCTCTGGGTTTGCAGATAGATGGGAGCATTTGCTGTTAACAAAGTTTTGTACTTTGATGCAGATAATGTATCAATGATGGTGTCAAAGGTGTGATTATCAGTAGGTTTTGTGAGTAAACCCAGATAGTTGTGAGATTGTTTGAATGGTATTTCGATGGGTTCTTCGGCCGTTTGAGCGACCTCTTTGGAAGGTGATGGTGATTTAGGTTTTGATTTTGATTTTGACTTTGATTTTGTCATTTTTGCAGAGAAGAACGAAGGAGGATTTTGGAGATTTTGAGAAGAAGGGTTAGAAACTGCTATGAGAAGAGAATTTTGGAATTCAATTCGACAGTGTAAAACCCTGTTTGGGGTTTAGGGCAGGGTTTTATTTAAAAAATGATCGCTGATGTGGCAGCGGTTATTAAGATCTGAGGGCTAAAAACTGACCACGTGTCAAACTCTAATGAGACGGATGAAGTATGGAGAACAGTTGTTTTAAGAGCCACTGACGTATCAAGCATCAGTGGTTACAACGGTAAAAATTATGGGCAGTGGATGATTTTTACTATCAGTGGATAGCATATCAGTGGATAAGACACTGATTTTGAGCATCAGTGCTTTTCAAGAAAATGAGGGATCAGTGGTTTACTTTCAGCAGTGGACAGTGTTTAGAGATCAGACGTTGGAACAAAACAGTGGTTAGGGTAAATGGTACAAATCTGAAGGACAGGTGTTTCAGCAACAGTTTTGAGAATTTTCATTCAAGGTTTTGCCACATGTCAATTTTGATAGACAGTGGTTTAGTACCCTAGATGATGAAAACTTTTTGCTAAGGCAACTCATTTTCGTTTAATATTCAATTAACACATGAGTACCCTAGTAATTTAAGCACAGTTTGCAATCAACCTTTGATAAAAATTTAGGAGCAAACCTGAGTATGACATGATCTTAATAAATATACCATTTCCTTTTGACCCATTTATGAGGACAACAATACCACCAAAAATAAGGTATTACATCCTGTCAGGAGCTGAAACTATTGCCAACAAAAACAAGCAAAAGTTTCAAATATATCCAAAAAAAATGAATGATATATCCTGGTTATTCGAGAAAGTCCTTTGAAAAAAAATGGTTAAAGGATTTTCTGAGAATAGTATCAAAAAGGATCTGGTAAATTTTCAATAGAAAACATAATCATAACATTCTCAAGTTTTATGAAGATGGTCAGTGGTTTGACATCAGTGGTAGAATATTTTGACAAAATTTTGACCACTGTTTGGTACCATTTTCTTTGTCAGTTGATTGCAAACCTGAGGACACATGGATAAATTTTTGAACATTTGTCTAGTCCTCTTTGGAGTTCATTCACTGGAATCAAAAACCTTTTTCTGAACAAATGAATGCACATAGTTGCTTAATGACCATTATTACCCTAAACTTTGACTCATAAGTGTTTTATGTTTATACTCTTTTCTATTGACATCAAAAGTTTTGAGACAAACACACTTCTGAGTTTTTGTGAATTTTCTTAATGTATTTTAACATAGTTGATTTTGTCCTTTTGAGGAACTCAACCTGTTTTCAACACATAAGATCTGAATGACTAAAGTTTCAATTTCCTCTTTATAGAAAAACAAAACACTAATGTTTTATGAATCAGAGGTTTTGTTAATCTGAGGTTCATACTTTAGTATTTAATGACAACATCACAAATATCAAAACAACAGTTGAAATCAATATTGAAAAATATAGAACAATCCCATAATTTAACAGATATGTTTACAGATCTAAACACTATGAGTGACTTCTGCATGATATCACTTGTTGTGTGAAATTTGTGTGTCATATGACATCTTGGTTGATTTACAGAGTTTTTGATTAACCACTTTGAACATGATTTACTCGATACTCTGTTTTTCAACTAACTACAACCAACCTTAGTATCAACGAATTTTGAGCCGAACTGTTATGTCAATTTGACTGTTAAATCGAAATTGACTGTCCAGGCTCTGATACCAATTGTTAGGAACGGAGGCTCTCATGATTGTGTTTGTTTGTATGTTTGAAATGATTTGTAAATATGAAAACATGTAAAGTGCAGCGGAAATGAAAACAAACTTTGTAAACACAATCAAATGGAGAAAATAGTTTGATAAACAATTGCTTCTCATAGAGTCAAAAGATTTACAAATCAAAGCAAAAGATTACAGATATGCTTACAAACCAAACTCCCCCTCAGCCTGATGCCCCAAGGTTGGTTGCACACAAGATGAAAGGATTGACTGAGCGAGTTCTTCTCCTCATGTCTAATCCTTTCATCTTGTGTGCAACCAACCTTGGGGCATCAGGCTGAGGGGGAGTTTAGTTTGTAAGCATATCTGTAATCTTTTGCTTTGATTTGTAAATCTTTTGACTCTATGAGAAGCAATTGTTTATCAAACTATTTTCTCCATTTGATTGTGTTTACAAAGTTTGTTTTCATTTCCGCTGCACTTTACATGTTTTCATATTTACAAATCGTTTCAAACATACAAACAAACACAATCATGAGAGCCTCCGTTCCTAACAGTATCCGTGATACAAAAATGGAAGCCAACCCTTAAAACACCTGATATTGTTTACGTATTATCACCCACAAATAGTGGAAAATCTTTACTAGGGGTGTCATTTTAACTTTAGAAGTCGTTGAACGAACGTGTTGAAAATCTGGATTTTTTTAAGTTGGTTTTTGAGTGTCTTATTGTTGTGACTACTTTGTTGGGACTCTATAAACGATTGGTTTCCCATAACGTCCTCGTTCCTTTGTGGTTAGGACCGGGTAAGCGAGCTATGTCTCAAAGCCTCCTCTTTCCTTTATTGTTGTGCTTTTGCAATCGGATGCCCACGAGTATCTTGTTGTACCACATGTGGTTTCAAGCCAGTCTTACTTGATTCACCGTAGCCATAATCTTCAACAACAAAGTATTTTTTTTAACAAGATTGGGTTCTGACATTAGTTGTTTTTTTACACTATCCATTTCTTTTTCGAGACCAATTTCTTCTTTCTCAATTTTCTCTAGTTTGTAATCAAGTTCTGTCCAGAAGATGTCTACCGCAACAACTAGAATTTTGCTATCTGTGTTAAAAATTCATAGTAAAAAATATGAAGTATGATAAATTGTAAAAGGCTGTATTTTTTTGTTTGTATTTTCTACCTGTATTTCCATACTTTTCCAACCAACAAGCACATGGAAACCTACAACTCGTAAAAAGTTGGCAGCCACAAGATGCATTTGTCGATCGTCACATAGATTATTTGGATTTTTCGCTGACCAACAACTCCAGAGCTTTATGCAAAACATTAGCACGTAGGTAATCAATCAATGGCAGTTTGTGGTGCCCCACCTCTTGGCTAGGCTGGTTTTACAAAGTTTGTCGTATTACGCTCTCCTATGTGTCAACAATTCTATCTACAAACCACACAAGTCTATTCGGCCTGTCGTTAGCCCCATTAAGGTATCGTCTCAAGTTAGCATAGGGGCTCTCAACTTTTTTGGTTGCGTGCTGATCAAATTTGCGGTTTTTGTTCGTCTAGGATGCAACAAATCTTTATTTATAATCTTTCACCCAAACAGTATACACATAATTCATAACTCCTAAAAATTGAATACAACCATGGTTATTATGTACGTATGTAAATAAATAGAATATATACCTTTCCATATGTCATCATACATTCGTTGAAAGAGTCGGTTTAGGTTATATTCATTAATATCCGTAGTGGGAGACTCACACAATCGAGCCTAGGATAACTTAAATATTTTCCAGTCCATATCTGTAAAGGATGCCTTGAAATGTTTTAAAATATTCTATGCGAAGGGCCACCAACATGGATACTTGGAAGTGTCTGGGTATTTTTTGTCACACGCATTCGTGAGAGCTAGATATCTGTTTGTTATTATCACACGTGACTCCATACATTTTTGCAACATGTCTTTGATCCTTTCTAACACACATATGAAGTTATTATCTCATTTTTTAGATAAAAATGTTTGAGCAACACAAAACATTTTGTGTGTTGATGTCACACCCACAACTTGAACAAATGGAAGTTTATAGGAGTTCATTTTGTAAGTTGCATTGATCTAACACATACAAGAATGCACACCACAAATTATACGATGCACTGAACAATGAAAGCCTCATTTACCACATTTGTGGAGGGGTCCTCCTAAGTGTAATAAATGTACTCTTTAGAATGCAACATTTTCTCTAGTATCTACATTGGAGTTCGATTGCCATACATTACGTGTTTAAGCTTCTTTATCACATTGTATATGTCTTGTAGAATACACATGTTCCATGAGATCTATTCCCTTATGCTTAAATATGTTATGTGGCTCCACTTTTGAAAATACAACCTCTCCACTAAAAGTTCTTTGTTCAAAGACAGCCTCCTAGCAAAAGCGTGACCCTCCAGATGTTGTGTAGGATCATGGTTATGTTGGCCATATACTTCACCTCTAACCTCCAAGCATCACGCTTTGTGTCCACTTTCCCTACCAGTTTAAAAGAAAAAACTTTTTTTTGGCTACCAGAACGTCTAACTGTGGCTGTACTATTGTGTTCACCACCACGATCGCATTGAAACCATATATTCATGACCCTTGTTGACGACCTATTGCCTTTTGTCTTCGATCGTCGGCTCACAATGACGTAACCATTCTCAAGTGCTATTCTGACATCCCAAGCCTTTAATTTAAGTGACATGAAATCCTTATACAACTATATATATATATATATATACAATGGCACGTAAGTGACGGAATGTCATACCTTGTCGGCTGCAAACTAGACATTTGGGTTAGGACGTTCCTCGTACTCACTGATGTGCTCACAGTGGTTGATTAAAACTAACTAATTTTTACCCTAAACTAGATACTCTAAGTTTTTAATTTATAATTAAGACTCTCTAAAACCTAAACCACACAACCGGCAAGTGTACTGGTCAATGTAGTACAGCTAAAGTAAGTCCGAGTATCGAACCCATGAGACTCTACTAATTACGTTTACTAGACTCGATTAACTTATATAACTTAATTGACTCAACTAAATTGTTTTGTTATTGGGGGGTGTTTCTAACAAACTACTATAATTAACTAGAGTTAACTAAGGCTAACAAGGACACGAGTTAAGACCGAGATGGTAAGAAATACAATACCACACATGATTAACAAGATTTTTTAGGTTTTGGAACTATTCTAGAAACCGGGATCTAAAAATAGCGAACTTAAAGGATAACCTAAAGGACCATCGACCCTTCTTGAGAAGAAACCTATGGAAAACTATAAGCTGTTAATCAACCGGTTTAGAGGATTCCTGTCACACCCCAACCGACGACGGAAACATCAAAGTGAGACGAAAACGAGATTGCTCATTGCAACATAACACTAAAAGCGACAATAATTTAAATTAACTGATTTCATTTCATTCTCAAGTTACAATACAAGGAATTTCAAATACAACATAATTTCAAAACAAGTACAATACAACATAGTTCAAAATTTGATACAACAATATAACAAGTATTTACGAATAATGAATAACACAAGTATATAAAGATAGGATTTTCATTATGATTCAAGTCTCGGATTACAACATTTGAAAATGAAGTACGATTACAAGAGAATATAAGTTTCCATAAATGGAAAACATAAACAAACTTGCTAAAAGAGGAAAGTTACAAAAAGCAAGGCGTTACAGTATCCCCTCCTTTAGGAAATTTCGTCCCGAAATTTAGGAAGATGCAACAAAAAGATGCGGATACTTAGTCTTCATTTCACTTTCGAGTTCCGAAGTAAACTCAGCGCCACGCTTTCCTTCCCATTGTACCATAACAATAGGAATTCAACTGCGCCTCAATTGCTTGACACCTCGATCCATGATCTAGTGCCAACAAATAGGCAAACGAAACTTAATACCATACAATGCCTCGAAAGGTGCCATTTGAATACTCGTGTGGTTACTTTTATTATATGAGAATTCGATCAAAGGCAAGTGCATATCCCAGTTGCCACCAAAATCGATTACGCAAGAACGAAGCATATCCTCTAGAGTTTGGATAGTACGCTCAGTTTGTCCGTCGGATTGAGGATGAAAAGCGGTACTAAGATTGAGATGAGTACCCATAGTGGATTGAAACGTTTGCCAAAGATGAGAAGTGAAACGACCATCGCGGTCCGAAATGATGTCAATGGGGATACCATGATGACAAATTACTTCATCCGTGTAAATACGAGCCAACTACTCGACTTTGTAATCTTCACGAATGGGGAGAAAGTGAGCTGATTTGGTCAATCGATCGATGATCACCCAAATACTGTCATGACATAAAGAAGTACAAGGGAGCTTAGTAATAAAGTCCATGGCAATACTCTCCAATTTCCAGACAGGAATTTCTGGTTGTTCGAGCAAGCCAGAGAGACGTTGATGTTCAGCTTTAACCTTGGAACAAGTGAGACACTTCGAAACAAAGGTGGCGATATCTTTCTTCATTCCAGGCCACCAATAAGATGTACGCATGTCGTGATACATCTTAGTAGCACCAAGGTGAAAAGAATACCTTATTTGTGTGCCTCATTCATCAGAAGTTCTCAAAGGTTATCACGAGTAGGAACCTATATACGATCGAGATAATATAGAATACCATCGGATTTGGTTACAAGACTTTCTTCTGCACCACATTGCATCTCGTTATAGAGGTTACCCTCGTTAACAGATGCTATTGAGCTTCACGAATGCGGTTTCGAAGATCATCGACGAGTTGGAAGCAACGAACACTCTTGACATGAGTTTTACGACTAAGTGTGTCGGCCACGACATTCGCCTTACCTGGATGGTAACGAATTTCACAGTCATAGTTATTTAACAACTCTACCCAGTGACACTAACGCATGTTCGGTTCCTTTTGGTTGAAGATGTGTTGAAGGCTCTTATGGTCGGTGAAGACCACACACTTAGTACCATCAAGGTAGTGTCGCCATATCTTCAAGGCAAAAACAACTGCACCAAGGTTAAGATTGTGCGTAGTGTAGTTCTTCTCTTGTATTTTGAGTTGTCTCGGTGCATAAGCGATAACCTTGTCTCGTTGCATGAGAACGCAAGCAAGACCTAGGTTTGACACATCGCAATACATGACGAAGTCATCGTTACCATCGGGAAGGGAAAGGATAGGAGCACTGCAAAGCATGTCCTTGAGTGTTTGGAAAGACTCCTCTTGTTCATGACCCCAAACAAAAGGTTTATCTTTTTGAATCAAGGAAGTAAGAGGAATGGCAATTTTCAAGAAGTTTGAAATGAAATGACGATAGTAACCAGCTAGACCAAGAAATGAATGGATTTCAGACGGAGACTTAGGAGCAATCCAATTCTTCACAGCTTCAATCTTTGCAGGGTTAACGTGAATACCAAGTTTGTTGACAGTGTGACCAAGGAATTGAACCTCTTTTAGCCAAAATTCACATTTGGAGAACATGGCGTAAAGACGTTCAGCGCGCAAAAGCTGAAATGCAAGTGTCACTCGTGCTCTTCTTGATTCTTAGAATAGATGAGAATATCTTCGATGAAAACGATCATTGAAATGATCTAAATAAGCTTTTTACGCATGGTTCATCAAGTCCATGAAAACTGCAGGTGCGTTGGTCAAACCAAAGGGCATGACCACGAACTCATAATGACCATAACGTGTACGAAAATCGGTTTTGGGTATATCTTCTTCGAGGACTCGAAGTTGATGATAACTAGAATGGAGATCAATCTTGGAAAAACAGGTCGCGCCTTGAAATTGGTCAAAGAGATCGTCGATGCGAGGAATAGGATATTGGTTTTTTATTGTAAGCTTGTTGAGCTCACGATAGTCAATGCACATCCGAAATGATCGGTCTTTCTTCTTGACGAACAGAACGGGAGTGCCCCAATGAGAAGTACTAGGGCGTATAAAGCCTTTATCAAGAAGCTCTTGGAGTTGGCTCGATAGCTCTTGCATTTCCGAGGGTGCTAGATGATAAGGAGACTTAGCGACAGGCGTAGCGCCAGGCACTATATCGATACGAAAATCGACAGAACGAGCAGGTGGAGGACCAGGGAGATCGTCAGGGAAAACATCAGGAAAGTCACAAACGATGGGAACATCACCTATGCTCGAGCCTTTATCCTTCTTTTCTACAATGTGGGTAAGAAAAGCGAAAGAACCCTTGAGCAAGCATTTGTTATCTTGAGTACACGACATACGCTTGGGACCTTTAGAAGGTTTCTCGCCATAGATGTGTAGAGAATCACCGTTAGGAAGAGGAAGACGAATGAACTTATCGGAGCAAACGACTTCAGCACGAACTCGCCTAAGCCAATCCATGCCTACTACGACATCGAAACTACCCATTTGCATAGGTATGAGGTCAACTGAAAACGTATGATCATTGAGATTCAAAGAACACTTAGAGAGAACAGAATCAATAATGACAGATTTACCATTAGCGACTTCGATAGCGAACGATTTAGGCAACTTAGAATGTCTACACTTAAGCATAGACTCAAATTCAACATATACAAAACTTTTATCCGCGCCAGTATCAAATAAACAAGATGCATAGACATTGTGACGAGAAACATATCGTTTATGACATCGTTGGCGTTTTGCGCTTGGGTGGCGATGATCACGAAGGCTCTGCCTCGAGCTTGCTGAAGCAGCTGCTGCTGTAGAGGGTTGTTGTTGGCACGTTGCGTGCAAGCGTTGGCAAGATGATTCGGGTCACCACATTTGAAACACACCCGACCAGTGTCGGCTTGAGGTTTAGATTGGTTAGGAGCAGGGTTTTGGGCTACAACAGGTTGGTTCTGGTTGGCGGGTGGTTTATGACATTGGGTGGTAAAATGCCCAAACCGATTGTAGTTTGTGCATAAGCAGCATGGTGCGTTGGTTGGGTGGTGATAGAAATAAGTGTTACACTTAGGTTGAGTCCTAGTGTAGGCCTTTCTTTGTGGTTCAGGGTTGGATGTAGGAGTGATTGATTGTAGTGGCTTAGAGTTTTGCGGAGTGACGACCGCACAATTCTAGCTCGAAGCTTTCTGCTTCTTGACTTTGCCTTTGGAGGATGATGGCTTGGGTGACTCAGTGGTGGTGGTGGTATCAGTTGTGGCTTGATGAGCATTCTTTGACGGAACCTTATTGGAAGTTCCATGAAGAATACAGTTGTTATTGAATTTGGCGGCCAAATGAAACGTGTCTTCGAGGGTTTTGGGAGAAGCTGACTCGACTAGGTTCATGATCGAAGGTGGGAGGCAACGGATGTACTTGGCAATAGCTTTGTCGACAGAGTCGACTTGGCCAGGACAAATGTGACAACCCTCACCAAACCAGGTATCCGTACGAATTAATTAATATTTAATTAATGCTTAATTACAGAGCTTGCTTACAACTGTGGTTAAACTACTTCTTGATTTCTGATACATACATATTCATGCATCATACCTTATTACTGTCACTCTATTATTTACACACAAACATCAGTGACAACCTTGATGCACAAAAGCACAGTGAGCACACTATACGGATAACCCAGTAAACATGCTGACATTGCCAGCACTAGACAGTTACTGTCTCTGAGGCCATTATGAGCCGGGAATAGATTACTACACTAGTAGGGAGTGTAGGGAGGTGAGGATTATAAAACTGCGTCACTAGGTGATATTTATAGTGACCGGATGTGCCTAAAACATGCTTTAGTTACAAAATTCTGCACTTTATGCAAAAATTCAGCATTTAACTTAACTAGTAAAGTGCAAAAACATGGGAAAATAATACTAGACACTTTCCAAAGTGTCGGGAATTTATTGTGTCACTGAAAATAATATTAAAGACACTTTAAGTGCTTATTTAGCGCTTTAACGGATTAATATCCAACCGAACAACCGGACTTTACCCGGAACATAAAAATATTGTCAATGACATTGTTTATCCTTTCCTGAGCTAGTTAGGGTCCCCGAATACCCTAACACCCGTTATAACATCATAACACACACTACATAATTATCTAGTAACTAAACCTTTAAATAAACACTTGGATTTCAACCTTATGATCTAACTTAACATTACAACCTAACCAAGACACCTCCTCCCTTAACCATACGGTTAGACAAGGTGGCCCCACATGGATTTTATTTAGTTATTTAATTAGATTATGTTTCATCTTTTTATGACATAATATACACTAGACAAAATGTGGTTGGAAGGTTATTTATATTACCCTTTAGTGGCATCTCCTTCATTTCCTCACAACACAACAACACTTGAACTCCCTTCCTCCCTTCCATTGCCTACGGCCAAGATCATCATCACACCACCACCATTTTTCACTTCATATCCACCCACTCTCTAGTAATATTAAGGTGTAAGGAGCTAACTTATGAAGCTTGGTGTGTTAGGAAGCTCAAGGACCTCTCTCGTTTTCTTTTATCCACCACATTTCTTCACTTGAAATCTCTTAGCTTTGTGCTAGTGGTAAGCACTTAGATCCTTGTATTTTACTTGTTATTTAAGTGGTTAATGATGTTTAAAGATCAAAAACATAAGAACTCTAAAGATCATAACTTAAAGCATGAACATAAAAACTTTACACAAAGGTCACAAGATGAAAGGTGATAATACATGATAAATCTGGATTAAATGAACAAAAATCTGCTGTAAATGACTTAGGGTCTGATGTTAATCGTATTAGAATGAATGGTAATCGTATGTGTACTTTTTAATGGCACTTATACTACAAACAGCTTGCTGATTTGCATTTCCAGCCGACTTTAACAGGCTATAAACAAGTTATAACTTAACGAAAAATGTACTTTCTGAAGTCTAGGTTTATGTACTATGAAATACGGTTCTAATGGCACATGAATCATAATTTTTGGACTTCGTTTACTATTTTTAACTTGTCGTTTTGTAACAGCAGCTAAAGCTGCATTTTTACAGCAGAAAATGAGTGTTACATTTTTAGTTATAACTTTAAACATGTGTAGAGTTAGATCATGAAATTTTTACCGTAGATAACCACCGATGTATTTGTAATTATCCCACTGGAATTTCGTAAATCGGACACTCCATGAATTTTAAATAAATTATTCCGCGGACTATGGTCAGAAAGAGATAAATCTGATTTCAGCCCGGAAAATGATTTTCTATAAAATATTGGTGATGATTTGGACCCCGATATTTTTAAAAAATAATATTTGGATCGAATAAGACATTCTATAAAAATTTGGGAATTTTTGGAACAAGATAACTGTTTTATTAAAATACTCGAAAACGGCCCAGTTTTGTATATTAAAACTGAAACGATATAAGTAGTGTGTTGCATGTCTGAACGTTGGGGTGGTTAATTGAGAACTGATTGAATGATTTTACAAAAGAAAATGATACGCTGGTAAGCGTGGATGCCTCCGTTTACAGAGAAAACTCTGGCGAAATTTTTCCAGAAAATATAACACTTAGAAATGTTTTTGGTGACAAGTGTTATAAATATATTTTTAACTTGTTTTCCAAAATATAAATTTCGCCATGATTTTTATTACAAAATAACCAAGTGTCGGAGGTAGATTTTCGTAAATGAAACTTGTTAAATATATATTGAGAATATATATTCCATAATAAAATGCTTGTGTGCTTACGTGATTATTTTGTGATCAAGAGATATATTATTTATATAGTAAAAATAATATTACTTGGAAATATCATGAAAATACGACTCCAAAATAATACCAATGCCCTCACAAATAAATATTTAAGTTACATCGGTATTGTTTATACAACGCGAACTCTAAAATGTAACTTGCGTATTTTCGGGAAATACTCTTCAATGTGTATTTTGATAAAGTAATATTTTGGGAATCAAGGAAGTAAAAATATATTATTTTTGGGAAAAATACATATATTTTGGAAATAAGTTATTTTGGACAAATGAGTTAAGTATATTTTCTATGTGGGACTTAAAATGTATTTTCGGAATTATAAAGCATACACGTATTAAAAACCCCCATCCTTGGGTAGGAAATACGAATACGAATACTTGAGAAGTATTAATACAGAATCACTGCATAAACAATTATTCCAGAACTAAATACAATTATTATAACTTGGAATAATACCAGAATCGTAACTCAAAAACATCATACTAAGACAAGGCATTACCCGTTCGTCTAATAGACGTTAGACCATTGTAGGTAGTCGTGTTTGCCGTGGAGATTTGGGTTACACATACTGAAGACGCAATACTGTGAGTTCATGCCCCCCCCCCTTTCTCTTAACTGTTTTCAGTTTTATACTTCGGGGGTGAAATACATGTTACATTTACTACAAACGTTTTATACACGGTATGATTAGCTAAGGAACTTACTACTAGATCACGTGAATGGATAGGCTATTATCGTAAGACCATTAATCCTTGTATAAGGACCGAGAGGCATGAGTGATAGATCTATCGGGTGTTGCGAGCCCCACACATGGGCCAGCGTGTGGCTTCATGTGGTGACTATGTCGTTCCGCCGGAAGGACCGGTATGAAATCCGCGTTACAGGTTTGAGTGCTTCCTAGGCCATGTCACTTATTAATGTATTAGCTACACATTAATTGGTCTCTTTTTCCTTATCGCTACATACCAAGAACATACATTCATACAGACATATTACAAAGGTTTATACATACTCACTTACACATGAACTCGCTCAACTTTATGTTGGTTTTTCAAACTAAATGTATTTCAGGAAACTAATGGATCTGGCACGGTATGCACGTGTTTTCAAGCTGCGTTTGAATAAAGAAGTCATTCAGGGTTTAGAAGGTGTAACCTCTTCCTGGACGGGTTACATACCCCTAAACCTAGTACTGTTTAAAGTTTTTTGCTAAGTCTTTATAAACTCAATTAAATCAAGTTAAGGTTTGTAACTTATTTTGTGATTGTTGAAAATGGGATTTTTTTCTAACTTTTTTAATGGATGAATATCTCATGTTTTTATCGTATAGCATTGTTATGATTGTTGCTATGGTATTAAGAAGTCACACCAAGTAAACCCACGCTTCCGCAAAGCCAGGGTGTGACAGCTTGGTATCAGAGCCTCGATCATAGCGAACTAGGATTCTTTCTCGAGTCTAGACTATGATCATCTGGGCTCTCACGAAAACTTTTTCAAACATTTTTACATTGCATACACTATACGTCCAGATCCAGGAAACAAACCTTTTTACAAACAAAAGGCACAAATGCATATTTCCAAATTTAAATTTATAGCTCGGTCGGGGAGACTGAGGGAGTCCAGTCGGGGAGACTGGGGAAAAATTAGGTCGGGGAGACCGGGAAAAATTAGGTCGGGGAGACCAGGAAAAATTAGGTCGGGGAAACCAGGAAGAATTAGGACGGGGAGACCAGGAAAAATTAGGTCGGGGAGACCAGGAATTAGGTCAGGGAGACCAGGAGATTAGTCTGAGAGACTGAGAGATTTTAGTCTGAGAGGCTGGGAGGTTAGTTTAGTGGGATTAGAAAGTTCAGTCTGAGAGGCTGGGAGGTTAGTCTAGTGGGACTAGGAGGATCAGTCTGAGAGGTTGGGAGGTTAGTCTAGTGGGACTAGGAGGATCAGTCTGAGAGGCTGGGAGGATAGTCTGAGAGACTAGGAGGATCAGTCTGAGAGGCTGGGAGGATAGTCTGAGAGACTAGGAGAGTTCAGTTTGAGAAACTGGGAGGATAGTCTGGGGAAGACTAGGATGATTACTTGCTTACATTAATTGAGACTTACATGCTTATTTGATTTAATGTTGATGTACGTGCATATGTGGTAGTTATTCGCATACACTAATTGTTAGTAACTACTATGGATATACATGTTACGCACCGGCACACATGTCACTCTAATTGGAGAACGAGTTATCAGACATTGATAACCCTACGACCACCGCCACAGATAATGAGACTACATCTGCGCCAGAGACAATTACGTCAGATACTGAGAGTGATCCTGATATGCTGACTAAGGGCGAGGACGACTTCTAACAGTCCGTGCTACTAGATTTTGGTGATACTTCATCTTTGTTGATGGTTTCTCTGGCAAAGAATCTTCCTGTCACTCTTGTTTCAATCCATGACCACTTCATCACTGGTCATCCCGATGGTGAGCACACTATGGTTCCAATCCTCGACAATGCGCCTCCTGTGGACATTCCTTCCAGAGGTGGGCTACTCGACGAACGATTGATGATGACGTAGACATGATTACCGATGGTCCTTCTACTGACACCCATGATGATGGAAAATTAAATGAAAACATTGTTACTAATTGCACATTTTGAGATCCCTGTTATCAAGCTACCCTCTGATTCTAGTGTACACTCGATTTCAGAATCCTTTGAGGGTGTGACGTTTCACAGCCTTTACAAATGGCCGGATTACATTTTTCTACCAGCACGGACGACAGCGCCGTTATGACTGCTGCATTAACACCTGCTCGAGGCACCACACCGTTAGACGCCCAGAGCCTGCTCTTGAGCTAGCTTCTACACCTTTCGGGTCAGCTTGATGTTGCACCTACTGATCCTGCACCCTTACTTGGTTATGACCCTGTTCCTTTTGGTTTACTAAGCATTGCACCCCTACTATCTAACCCAGTACCAGCACCTGACAACCCCCTTATTGGTTGAAACGTTTGTTTCTACACCCATAACCGCTGATGTTGCTCTTTTCCCCTGTGAAGACCGACGTTCATTGCGTCAACGTGCCTATCGCTCTCTTTTAAGACATACCCACACCCCGGAAAGGTACTTCAGGTCAGCACCTGCATAACGATCCATCTGCTACGACAGCATTTTTCCCAACTGCACAGGTCGCACCACTTGCTACATTCACCTCTACAATGCCGGACGAGTCATTTCGATGGTTCCTATAATACACTATATTTATTTTTAGACCCTTACCATCCCTCACATTATGGAGGCCACACGGGATGAGTACACCTGTCACATGAGCTACAGTTTGAGGATATGAGTCGCAGAATGTTGGAGCTTGAGCTGACACCACAATTGGCAACTTCGGATGCAAAACATTACATAACCGAAAACATGATTTAAGTGTCTACATCACAAGACAGCATTTTGCCAGAAAAGTTTATGATAGACACCACGTCCTCCACCCTGTCTATTGTCGGCATACTTTGATTCGCCACATACATCAAGGTTCCTTTTGCGCTCTCGACCTTTGCTATTACACCGTTCCCAGGATTCTGATACTCATTTCTTTACTATCGAGCGGCAAAGCAGATAATTACTCCGATGTATATACAAGCTCGAGGAGGGACTCACGCATGTTAGCAGTCACTTTTCTTTCCTCCTCCACCTCAGTCACTAGTATAGTTGGTATCTGGATTATGCGGATTGCATTACACTTGGGTAAAGACACTAAACATAAGTCGGGATTGCGGAGACCTGTGAGGACCACTTCTGATTACGAAATTTTGATGCACTAATATACGTGTTGGACAAGGGTAGGGTGACCCTGTGTCCCTTCTAATGTGATACATTTTGTAAGACACAGTGATTGTGGCCGGAGGATAACGAAAGCCCGATCATCTTTAAACATGCGACAATACTTATGACTAATAACTAATGAAAGACTCAGTCGCTATGTTCCCACTAAGCACGCTGTTGATCAGCGTATTTGTGCTATAACTATAATACTACATGCTTACTTACTACGTTCTTATTTACAAGTTGTGCAATAATTGTGATGATATGTGATTGAATAATATAACGACTGTGTATATACATAGATGTAATACACCTCTGAGGTCTTATTCGCTAAATAGAGGCTTGTGTGCTCGGGTACTTAACAAGACCTGACCTAACCGACTTTCTTCTAGGAAGATGTCGACTCAAGGGAACACCAACACCAACAACCCTCTGCCGATGACAGAGGAGGAATTTCAAGAATGCCTCTTGCAGTTCATCGTACAGTACGAGGCCCTTCGCTCCGAGCGCAGCGGAAGTACCTCAGGAAATAACCCACCCAACGGCTGCACCTACAAGCAGTTCTTGGGCTGCCAGCCCCTACATTTCGACGGCACTAGGGGTGCCGTAGCCTTCGTGCGCTGGGTTGAGAAGACGGACACTGTTTTGCGTGCGAGCAAATGCGCCCCAGAGCACCAGGTCACCTACATTTCCGGACTATTCCAAGATGGGGCTCTGTCATGGTGGAAACTCCAGGTTCAGACGATGGGCGAGGCTGCTGCGTATGCTTTATCATGGGACGAGCTAAAAGAGCTAATGCATAAAAAGTACTGTTCAAGAACAGAAAGCCAGAAGGTGGAAACTGATTTCTGGAACTTGAAGATGGAAGGTCCAAAAATAGCTGAGTATGTGGAGAAGTTCCAAGTTCTCTCGCGTATTGTTCCATACATGGTAGATCCAGAGTTTAAGATGATTGAGCGTTTCATTTGGGGATTGGCACCTCAGATCATGAGCATGGTGACGACATCAAAGCCTGTAACAATCGCTGAGGCCATCAATCTAAGTGTGGCCTTGACTGAAGAGGCAATCAGGATGAACAAATTTTCAACCTCTGAGGAGAAGAAGGAGACTCATGTAGAGTCATCTGGGGACAACAAGAGAAAGTTGGCAAATCTCAAACAGGGTACCCAGTCGAGTAGCAACAACAAGGCCAAAAAGAGAAAAGAGTACATGGGTAATTTACCTAAATGTGACAGGTGCCGACGTCATCATAACGGGCGATGTAAAAATGGGAAGTGTGACAACTGTGGCAAAGTGGGACACAACAGGGAAACGTGTTGGCGTGAGACGAAGCGTGGAAAGAAAGGAAAGGGGAAAGATAAGGGATGTTATACCTGCGAGGATATGAGGCACTATAGGAAAGATTGCCCAAGGGAGATTAAGCAAAATCATGGGAAAGATGTCTAACACCAGAGCCAGAGAAGCGCGCTAGGAATCCAAGCATGGATATCGATACGTCCCATACTACTCAATGTTATGCATCTGTATTGCCAAATACTGTTGCAAATTTTACGATTCGCACCTCTAGAGTTCGAGAGTATAATTGGTTTAAGCAGCGAGTAAGAAGATATTCCAGTACCCATTAGAACTAGCTTAGGGGAAGCTAGTGGAAGCCAACACAGTAACTGGAATCGGCAAGATAGAACCCGGGAAGCGTAAGATTACACTTGATCTACTGCCAGTGAATTGGGAGACTTCAACAAGGTAGTTGGAGGGATTGGTTGACAAATGATCAATAGGAGATTGTTATCCGCACCATGATGGCGAACGGAGAAGTGATCTTGACTCATGAAGCGGGATACGCCTCTGCAAATTACAAATCACTTGAAGGCACAAAGGATGTTGCTTAAAGAATGTGTTGTTTTCTTGGCTCATGTCGGGGACAAGGGAGCCGAAGAACTAAAGCCTGAAGATACCCCCGTGATCAGAGGATATCCTGAAGTCTTCCTCGAAGAGTTGCTGGAATCGTCTCCTCAACGATTAGTCGAATCTCGCATCGATTTAATTCCAGGCACCACACCTGTAGTCGATGCACCATAGCGACTTACATTTTCGGATATGCAAGGATTGACAGTGTAGTTTCAGTAGTAAATAGAGAAGGAAGATAACAGACCAAAATTCCCTTTTGGGTAACCTCAGTTCTGCTCATCAAGAAAAAGGACAATGACTTTCAAATGATCGGAAGTCGGACGAGCTAGCCAACCAGGGTCGGTGGCTCTTGCTAAGGATTGACGAATTACATATTTGACTAAATGTAAGGGTCCGACTACCATTACACGACGGATCAACGATCGAGTGTCATTGGCGGTAAATTCAGTAAGAAGGTATACCGAGGAAAAATTGTGGGACAACGACTTGTTCTTAGACGTACACAAAAATAGTGCTTCCACACAATGCACAAACCAGTCTACACGGGATACGAAATCTGGAGAATCTAGAAAACTTATATCTAGGACCTTTGGGAACCCAGGACCAAACTCGTAAGGGTTTTATTTAGGAACCATATATGTCAACTCAGTCAACCGTCATTAACCTGGCGCATATGCCAGTTCCGTTGACCAAACAGAGAGTACTTATATTTCTTTTACTTCTGGCCAGTAGATGTTTGCATCTCTACTCCCCTTAATGGTAGTTGCATCACAATAATTTTCTCGCTGAGAGCGAACACACATTTGCTTCGATATCTGGTCATTTCTTCACTTTAGCAGATACTCGTTGTTCCTTTTCTAGGAAACTTACCTGACATACATGCATCATGCTACGCATGTGATTTCGTTTTGAATAAACACTTCATTGGAATTTACATATTATTTTGCTAAACCTCATTACTAATTCCTGATTCGAGTGACCTACATTATTGTTATTGTTGGCTCTTTTGTTACCAAGCCAACGCACTTTCTTGAAACCGCTTTCTTTCAAGTTACAGTCATGGTTTATTTTTGCTACATGCCGAGAATTCCTTTGTTGATACATACGTTTATTGTCGGGTTACGTTGAAACCAAGTTCAATTGCTTGAACTTATCCAGTTCACAAGTTTAATTTGAAACGCTATATGATGTATTGGGAGCATCATATTCAACTATTTTTGCAGAGATTCTTTCATTTCGAGTCGTAGTAGATTTGGTTGGTCTACGACTCCACTAAAACGTTTGATTTGTTTCGATACCTTGCGGTGATATTTTCACAAAATTGAAGCTTGCGCTAATTTGGTTACTCACTTCGTACACGGAATTCAATTCCCTATTTAGTTGTTAACAATCCATTTTGGATCTTCACGATCAAAGCGGTCTCAACACAATTGTGTGTTAAGGAAATGGTACATATATTCATTTCGTAAGCACAATGTACCTCCTAACGATTCTTTCGTTGCCAATCAAATGCCTTGCGATACTTATTACTTTTCATCTTCGATTGGAAACAGTGGTTCTTTGATGTTCCGTATTTAATTGGAAACTCTATAACGTGGTATAAATCAAATCTTCAGATTGTCTCAGTACACTTTCATTTGATTTCAAACGCGGTGAACTTGTTCAGTCACCACTATTATTGGATGATGCCATTACGACACCTTGTGGTGTCATCATGGACTTGTAACTTGTGCCAATCATGGTCAACCGTTTCACACATACTTTTGTTTGATTTATCATTTAAACATTTCTGATGCAACTACGAATCAAGACAATGATACACCAGATTCGCTTGTATTCCATTCGGTGTATCTTCACCATTCAAAAATGTCAACACACTAAACCTTACCAGACATTATTCAGGAGTTGACAGATCATTTTACTATTACACTGAGTTGCTACTTTTGAGTTCATATAGCGGGTGCTATGGCTTGTGAAAACTCGTTTGCATATTGTAACCGATCGTTTAAAAATCTTATTAGTCAAAACTCCACTTTTGTGGAACCCCTGCTAGCTGGATTACACTAGACTATACGTCAAATGCGTCTTGTACCTTTGACATCTAATGCTAGCAGCACACACCTTTCAACCCTAGGATTCGGGTTGTTATATATTCTTGGACTCACCTAATGTGAGTAATGTTTGTTTCGATTTGATGATTATCTACTTCGATATTATTCATATACATACGTGTGTGACTTAACCATAAGGAGTAAGGTAGTACAAATTTCGAGGACGAAATTTCTTTAACGGGGGGAGAATGTGACAACCCTCACCAAACCAGGTATCCGTACGGATTAATTAATATTTAATTAATGCTTAATTACAGTGCTTGCTTACAACTGTGGTTAAACTGCTTCTTGATTTCTGATACACACATATTCATGCATCATACCTTATTACTGTCACTCTATTATTTACACACAAACATCAGTGACAACCTTGATGCACAAAAGCATAGTGAGCACACTATACGGATAACCCAGTAAACATGCTGACATTGCCAGCACTAGACAGTTACTGTCTCTGAGGCCATTATGAGCCGGGAATAGATTACTACACTAGTAGGGAGTGTAGGGAGGTGAGGATTATAAAACTGCGTCACTATGTGATATTTATAGTGACCGGATGTGCCTAAAACATGCTTTAATTACAAAATTCTGCACTTTATGCAAAAATTCAGCATTTAACTTAACTAGTAAAGTGCAAAAACATGGGAAAATAATACTAGACACTTTCCAAAGTGTCGGGAATTTATTGTGTCACTGAAAATAATATTAAAGACACTTTAAGTGCCTATTTAGCGCTTTAACGGATTAATATCCAACCGAACAACCGGACTTTACCCGGAACATAAAAATATTGTCAATGACATTGTTTATCCTTTCCTGAGCTAGTTAGGGTCCCCGAATACTCTAACACCCGTTATAACATCATAACACACACTACATAATTATCTAGTAACTAAACCTTTAAATAAACACTTGGATTTCAACCTTATGATCTAACTTAACATTACAACCTAACCAAGACACCTCCTCCCTTAACCATACGGTTAGACAAGGTGGCCCCACATGGATTTTATTTAGTTATTTAATTAGATTATGTTTCATCTTTTTATGACATAATATACACTAGACAAAATGTGGTTGGAAGGTTATTTATATTACCCTTTAGTGTCATCTCCTTCATTTCCTCACAACATAACAACACTTGAACTCCCTTCCTCCCTTCCATTGCCTACGGCCAAGATCATCATCACACCACCACCATTTTTCACTTCATATCCACCCATTCTCTAGTAATATTAAGGTGTAAGGAGCTAACTTATGAAGCTTGGTGTGTTCGGAAGCTCAAGGACCTCTCTCGTTTTCTTTTATCCACCACATTTCTTCACTTGAACTCTCCTAGCTTTGTGCTAGTGGTAAGCACTTAGATCCTTGTATTTTACTTGTTATTTAAGTGGTTAATGATGTTTAAAGATCAAAAACATAAGAACTCTAAAGATCATAACTTAAAGCATGAACATAAAAGCTTTACACAAAGGTCACAAGATGAAAGGTGATAATACATGATAAATCTGGATTAAATGAACAAAAATCTGCTGTAAATGACTTAGGGTCTGATGTTAATCGTATTAGAATGAATGGTAATCGTATGTGTACTTTTTAATGGCACTTATACTACAAACTGCTTGCTGATTTGCATTTCCAGCCGACTTTAACAGGCTGTAAACAAGTTATAACTTAATGAAAAATATATTTTCTGAAGTCTAGGTTTATGTACTATGAAATACGGTTCTAATGGCACAGGAATCATAATTTTTGGACTTCGTTTACTATTTTTAACGTGTCGTTTTGTAACAGCAGCTAGAGCTGCATTTTTACAGCAGAAAATAAGTGTTACATTTTTAGTTATAACTTGAAACCTGTGTAGAGTTAGATCATGAAATTTTTACTGTAGATGACCACCGATGTATTTGTAATTATCCCACTGGAATTTAGTAAATCGGACACTCGATGAATTTTAAATAAATTATTCCGCGGACTGTGGTCAGAAAGAGATAAATCTGATTTCAGCCCGGAAAATGATTTTCTATAAAATATTGGTGATGATTTGGACCACGATATTTTTACACAATAATATCTGGATCGAATAAGACATTCTATAAAATTTGGGAATTTTTGGAACAAGATAACTATTTTATTAAAATACTCGAAAACGGCCCAGTTTTGTATATTAAAACTGAAACGATATAAGTAGTGTGTTGCATGTCTGAACATCGGGTTGGTTAATTGAGAACTGATTGAATGATTTTACAAAAGAAAATGATACGCTGGTAAGCGTGGACGCCTCCGTTTACAGAGGAAACTCTGGCGAAATTTTTCCAGAAAATATAACACTTAGAAATGTTTTTGGTGACAAGTGTTATAAATATATTTTTAACTTGTTTTCCAAAATATAAATTTCGCCATGATTTTTATTACAAAATAACCAAGTGTCGGAGGTAGATTTTCGTAAATGAAACTTGTTAAATATATATCGAGAATATATATTCTGTAATAAAACGCTTGTGTGCTTACGTGATTATTTTGTGATCAAGAGATATATTATTTTTAGAGTAAAAATAATATTACTTGGAAATATCATGAAAATACGACTCCAAAATAATACCAACGCCCTCACAAATAAATATTTAAGTTACATCGGTATTGTTTATACAACGCGAACTCTAAAATGTAACTTGCGTATTTTCGGAAAATACTCTTCAATGTGTATTTTGATAAAGTAATATTTTGGGAATCAAGGAAGTAAAAATATATTATTTTTGGGAAAAATACATATATTTTGGAAATAAGTTATTTTGGACAAATGAGTTAAGTATATTTTCTAAGTGGGACTTAAAATGTATTTTCGGAATTATAGAGCATACACGTATTAAAAACCCCCATCCTTGGGAAGGAAATACGAATACGAATACTTGAGAAGTATTAATACAGAATCACTGCATAAACAATTATTCCAGAACTAAATACAATTATTATAACTTGGAATAATACCAGAATCGTAACTCAAAAACATACATACTAAGACAAGGCACTACCCGTTCGTCTAATAGACGTTAAACCATTGTAGGTAGTCGTGTTTGCCGTGGAGATTTGGGTTACACATACTGAAGACGCAATACTGTGAGTTCATGCCCCCCCCTTTTCTCTTAACTGTTTTCAGTTTTATACTTCGGGGGTGAAATACATGTTACATTTACTACAAACGTTTTATACACGGTATGATTAGCTAAGGAACTTACTACTAGATCACGTGAATGGATAGGCTATTATCGTAAGACCATTAATCCTTGTATAAGGACCGAGAGGCATGAGTGATAGATCTATCGGGTGTTGCGAGCCCCACACATGGGCCAGCGTGTGGCTGCATGTGGTGACTATGTCGTTCCGCCGGAAGGACCGATATGAAATCCGCGTTACAGGTTTGAGTGCTTCCTAGGCCATGTCACTTATTAATGTATTAGCCACACATTAATTGATCTCTTTTTCCTTATCGCTACATACCAAGAACATACATTCATACAGACATATTACAAAGGTTTATACATACTCACTTACACATGAACTCGCTCAACTTTATGTTGATTTTTCAAACTACATGTATTTCAGGAAACTAATGGATCTGGCACGGTATGCACGTATTTTCAAGCTGCGTTTGAATAAAGAAGTCATCCAGGGTTTAGAAGGTGTAACCTCTTCCTGGACGGGTTACATACCCCTAAACCTAGTACTGTTTAAAGTTTTTTGCTAAGTCTTTATAAACTCAATTAAATCAAGTTAAGGTTTGTAACTTATTTTGTGATTGTTGAAAATGGGATTTTTTCTAACTTTATTAATGGATGAATATCTCATGTTTTTATCATATAGCATTGTTATGATTGTTGCTATGGTATTAAGAAGTCACACCAAATAAACCCACGCTTCCGCAAAGCCAGGGTGTGACAACAAAGGGCACTAAGCTGCTTGAATCGTGCTGTCAGATCAGCATTGTCTTTCCCTATTTGTTTCAGATTCCAGAATTCATTTTCCAGTTTCTGAAGTTCATAGGGAGGACAAAACTGGACCTTCATTAACTTCTTCAAGTCACCACACAGTAAGGCATGGGCTACTTCGTTCCCTCGAGCGTTTCGCTCAGATGTCCACCATTTGAGGGCTCTCAAACGGAACACACCCGTTGTGTTTAGGGTTCGAAGGTTGTCGGGACAACCACTCTGGAGAAAAGTCAGCTCAATGGCATCGAACCATTGGAGTAAAGTAGATGCACCTTCTTCGCCAGCGAACTGCTTGAACAAGAACGTCGTCTTAGGTGTTTCCACCTTGGAATCGACGGAGTTATTGGGGGTTTCAGTAACGGGTGGGGTTTGGATCTTGCTCACAATGTCAGTGATTACCTTGGCCATTTGCTTAGCTATCAACCCCACGTGATCCTTCTTCGATATCGTTCCTACGTTGTTGCTATTTGAAGCCTTTTTTGAACCAGATTTGGACTCCTTAGACATCTTGGATAGACTGTAGGGAGGCATCTAGAGATTCGAAAGAGAAGGAAAGGATGAGACTTGATCATAATTCAAAATAACGTTTTGCATGTATAAGCATTTAGGTATCAGGTATCACGTATGATCCACATAATTTGCATGAATCTAATAAGTATTCACAAAGTATAAACACGTATGAATGTGTAAAAGAGTATAAATTTAGTTTGTTCTCGAGAGTTATTAATGTTTTTTATTGCGAGAGACATGCGAATCATGCATCGGGTTTTGAAATGAACAAGGTAACAAGTATTAAAACATATGAAAATCGAGATAGCATAAAAAAGAGGCTCGATAAAACATTGGAGTGTTTCGGGTTTAGAAACTTCGACTATTCCAAAGTAAATCGAAAGTCCTTTTGAATTAAAGAAACGTGCTTAAGCCTATAGGTAAAATACTCATGACGAGAAGCGATTAATGGTATTTTACCCTTCTAGTTACTACACGTCCTTAATCGATTGAAAAATCGAAACTTTGGCGGGATTGAAAATCGAGGAATGGGACTAGTCGACAAGACGCGGGTTTCACCCCTAACTTGACGATTTCGTACCCTAAGTGTGGCTGGTACTCGTCGGGTCAAGAAAGTTAATTCCGGCACTTTGACGAGGGTCCACTAGAGTTTGAATTGGAAATTTACCATCAAGATGTGGATTTCACTCCTAACTTGATGGCGTAATTTCATGCAAAATTGATTAAGCGGATTGAGAGTCATTCACCAAATTATGGGTTTCACACCTATTTTAGTGAATTCGTCTCATTTGTAATATGAGTGTCTTCAAGTCTTCAAACTTGTATTGTGTAAATGTCTTAGGAGAGACATGTTGTAATATTTAGATAAAAGGAAAAAGATAGAAGCAAGTAGGAAGAATTGGCATTTTAAACATGAAGCAAGAATGGTCAAGTATGGTACCTACTATAGACTAGGTCGAACATGGCAATTCTACCTAATTCCTTTCACACCCCGACCACGTAAAACATCAATCGTGATGGAAACGTCAGGGAGTGTTGCAATAGAATTATTGTTTCACAACCATGGCATTTAAAAGTTATGTTTTTTTCATCAAACAAAGAGTTACATTGTCTTAAAATAACTGAAACAAAGAGTACACCACATAATTAAACTAGTTCTAGCTTCATTTTTAAGTCTCTAAGGCACAGGTCCGCCCTAGTATGTCATGAACATCCTAAGCAACAGCTCCTGAAAACACATGTGAAAATAGGTACGTCAGCATAAAAATGCCTGTGAGATACATAGGTTTTATGAAAATAGGATTCATAACTTGAGTTTAGAGAAATGTTTAATAAAATTCAGTCATGAACCTTGTTATTTGTTTTGTTTTATAAATCATTTGAAAAACGTTAGCAAAATCAAACGATATGTATATATAAAAAAATAATGTATGGTTAAAACAATAACCAAGTAAAAAGAGTTTGTATAAACCAATTTATTTGTAAAACAATGTTTAAGTGATAATGTGTTGTAAATGTAATTTGTCTAAACTGAAGTGGTTTAAATGACGCTACGATATGTAATATCATACAAGCACTTATATATAGGAAGTACCAGTGGCGTATCCACCATGCTTGTACCATATTACACACGCCTCGTTATTTAAGTCACTCAAACCAACCAACATTGTAAAATATCCATATTTAATCCAATAGTCAAATGTCATAGTATAACCCAAGTTGAATATAAACCATGTAATGTGTAAACAAAAGTTATGTATGGTAAGTAAAATGAGACTACTTAAACCACAAGTAAAAATGTACAAAACAAAGTATTTTGAATAAATCAAAAGTTATGTTTTGTAAAATAACTAAATAAATACATGCTTTACTGATACAAACACTTATGCGGTAGTTTAACGCATACATTCAAGCCTTGAGACAGCAGGATAACCTTAGAGTAAAGATTATCAAAGTAAAATGTTTTCGGATTCAGTCATTCCTTACACCCAAACAAACCTAGGATGTCAGGAACGGGATTTGTCAAGTCCTACGGTACCATTACTTACTACCGAGCGGCGTAGCTAATGTTAATGAATGTAATTTAGACCCGTTGAACAAACCAAATGTCATACCAAATGTAAACATGTAATGAAAGTAATGTACTAAGTATGCTAAGTTAACATACAAAGCAGAAAAGTCATGTAAATCAATGTGCTATCATGCCAAGTAAACATACATAGCAAAAGAGGATGTAATGTAAATCAATATGCTAACATGCTAAGTAAACATACATAGCAAAAGAAAATGAAATTATGTACTAATAGTGTACTAATGAACATAACAAGTATATGATATGAAAACATGGAAAGCATGAAAGTAACAAGTAGGCACATGTGTTTCACCCAAAAATGTTTGAAAAACAGTAAAAGAGGGGTCTATGTACTCACTTGAGATTGCTCAGAAGTCCTAAGATAACCACCAAACAAAGCTAGAAGATCACGGAATCAAACGGCACCTAATATAGGTAACTACATTAATAAACGGACCTATTTGGAGGATCGGGTAGCATGAGGGTTCGTAAACAAAATGAGTGTAAGAACTCATGTAGTATGGTTTAACAAAGCCTACATACTAAAACGAAACTTATCCTAAGTGCTTTTGACCCGTTACGACCCGTTTAGGTAGCTTATGCTACTTTAACGCGTCGTTCGCATAAAACGCGTTCGGAACGCCTAACTAGTCCTATAACAAGTAAAATATGCCTTAACATGTTTAATATTGTTGTTAAATCAGTTTAGATGTCAAAATTCAGGTTACATAGGGTTAAAATGAAATTTGGCGCAAAAAGGGTATTTTGGTAATTTTCCTAAGGCATATAAATTACCTATCATACAACTACTTAAACGATGTGACCATAAGGTATAACCTCGGAAGTTTATTACCTATACAACTATGGTCACCTAATGTGTTTAGTCAGATCCTAATGATCGACCAAATGGGTCGGGTTTGAAAGCATAAGCGATTGATTAGATCGCTTACCCTTACGACCCTAGACAAGCACAAATCTAAAAGTGATGAGCTAAACATGCTAAAACATGTTTAACGAGGTTTGAAAACAGGTTTGGTATCAAAACAAACGGTTTTGATACCCACAAGTAGTTTGGTTACAAAATACGTGAGAATACGCATTTTGGCCGAAACTACGACTCGTCACTGAGCCTAGATTACGTGGTAATCAGTAGGTATAGTCACTAGGGACTATAACCATCATGATTACGCTCACGTTATGAAGTTCAAACGAACTTCGCATTGACCATAAATTGGTTAATGCAGAAAGTCAAACAAAGTTTGACTTTAACACTAAAAACGAATGAAAAGGATGAAAGAATACTTACAGAAGGTCCCCGCAAGTTTGATTTTCCAAGTATTTCTCAGGTATGAAGTGTTTCACACTTCAACTTATAGAAAATCTCAGAAATCAAGTGAGTTGCAACAAGAACATGGGGGGGGGGGGGTATTTATAGATGTAGTTGAGCAGTTAAGATCGTTTCTCATTATCCGATATTTAATCACAGCCGTACACCTCGAGCCCATTGTTTTGTGAAACCTTGGGTACCCCTAGAAATGGCCCATAGTTTGCTAGAAACCAGTTGCAAGTGGAATACAAGAGTATAACAGCTGTTATCAGCTGGAAAAACAGATTCTGCACATCTGGGAGGGCCACACGGCCTGCGTAAGGGGGCTTCAGATGTTTACGCGGCCCGCCTGGGTGTCTCAGATCAGCAACAAGTTTGCAGAATGTCAGTTTCAGTCCCTGTTGTGTTTTAAAGCTCATTTCGACACTTCTAGGGCCCGTTAAGCCAACCTTAAGGCCCTAAAATGATGTCTAAACATTTTGGACATGAAACATGCTCAAAAATATTCCGGGTGTCGGTTCGTTTGGTCGTACGATCGCGATATTTGCTTAATTACGACAAAATGCGCACAAGCGCGAAAAACGATCCAAATTGCGCGACGAATGGATTTTTCTTATGCCAAACATTAAAATAAAATATTTTAGTGCTTAAATAAATTTTTGGATGTCCGGATGTATTCAGAACGGAAGTTATGCGTGAAAATGCAAACTTATGCACTTTTTGACGCTTTTAGTCCCTGAATGAGCATAAAGTTTATTTTAGCACACCGACCCCCTCAAAGCCTATTTCTAAGCTATGTAAAGGATATTTAGGGTGTGTTTAACTTATGATCAAGTTCCGGAATGTCTGTTACAGTTCAAGTCGGCATACTTTCGCAGTTTGTCGAATTTAGTCCCTGTAAGCGAATAGACTTAATTTTGCCATACCAAAGCCTTTAAAACTTATTTCTAAGTTATGTAAAGGTTATTTAAGGTATGTTAAGCATATTTTGATGTTCTGGAGTATTTTTCGCATTAAACTAACTACGTTTACGCACCAGTTTGCGTATAATTCTCCAGAAAGCGATATAGAGTTTGAAATTGAATAAAAATCAAAACATGAAAAATGTCAAACATAAACAAACAAATATTGGGATCAAATAACTTTATTTCATTGATAACTGAACTGTTTACAATGATTACAAGTACAGATGTCACAATTCCAGATAGTTATGGCTCTGATACCAATCTGTCACACCCAACCGATGGCGGAAACATCAGAGTGAGACGAAAACGAGATTGCTCATTGCAACATAACATTAAAAGCGACAATAATTTAAATAAACTTATTTCATTTCATAACAACTTGTCAAATTACAATACAAGGAATTTCAAATAAAACATTGTTTCAAGATACAACAAACAAGTACAATACAACATAGTTCAAAATTTGATACAACAATATAATCTAAGATTTCTAAGTGTGTATCTAAAGCATCTTCTCTATGCCCATTTCAATATCATCATCCTGCAATATGTAAAAAATACATGGTTTAATACAAACGTATTGGCGAGTATAAAAGTTTGATACATAGCATAAGTATAAAGTTTTAAACAAATCACATGGCAAACTAGATTATCAAGATTAACATTAAACTGGCATGTGAATATTCAAGTCAACCCAAAGTTTAACGCAAAGTTTAAAGACTTAACATGACCTCACGTTCATGGGTTGTGTGTTACTCCTATAGCGCTATACCTGTTAAGGGTAGGCTCGTACGAAGTTAATGACAAGTTTATCATAAAACGAACAAACCCAGGTCAACGAATCAAGTATAACGTATGCATGCATATATTGGATTGTTTGTGCATTTTGAAATAACTCTAAGTGTAACTGTGTAGGTTTAATAATAAACATATTGCACCCAAAGTGTAAAACGGAAAAAGGGTGTTCAAGTACACTCACGGTTTTGCTAAATCTTCTTTAGGAATCCCGCAAGCGTAGTGTTGGTTGACGTAGTATAGGAACGCCAAGGTTATTCTACCCGGCGAGCAAAGGGATGGCGGTAATAGTACAGGAACACCAAGGTTACCCTAGAGGGAAAACGAAGGCGTGAGTTAGAGTTGGAAGGTTATGAAATAGAATTAAAGTACTTAGTATAATACGAAAGTAATAGTTGTAGAAAGTATATTATGTCCGTGCACTTGTCCCGACACTGAGTTCACGTGATTTTACGGGTCCTAGTTTGCCTGACAGAAACAGAGACAAGGAACGCGAAAATCAAAATAATGAAAAACTGAAATACGAACTGTTCGGGTGATAGACTGTTTGGGATGAAAGGGCCATTCGCGCGGATGAGATCACCCTGTCGCGCGAAAGGGACTGTCTGGTGAACCGAGTCTCGTTGAAACATTTTAACTATCAAACAGTTATGTTCGTGATTTCTGTTAAGTTTATTAATTATTATACCAGTATATTAATAGTCCAGAAGGTTCATAAGGTTCATAGAAGTCATGCATGGAGGTATAACCTCGTTATTGTTCACCAAAGCACAAGTCAGTTAACTTGGTTAACCGACCGGTTGGTCACGAATACAGGAAGGAAATAACAGAATAACCAAATAACTGAACAATGTACAGCCTAGGTGTGCCAACACGACATAGAAAGAATTAACTAAGTGTCGGAGGCTGGACGGGGTTCACTTTTTCTAGGTCTAGGAGATTATTTGGGTGTTCATTTTACGAATTTCAGTGAGGTGGTGGATCTAGATTGGAAGCCAAGGCTCCCACAGAACACACTCTGATATTCCAGAATCATCTATATCGAAAATAGTGGTATGGTCAGTCATTCAACAGTTAAAATCATCAGAACTTAGTGAAACAGTAGCTTTCGGACGACAGGGAGTCCCCTCTCGTGCGAGAGTCCTCTCGGATGAATGGGCCTGCACCTCGGACGAATGGGACTGTTTCTAGGTAAAATCAGTTCGGTTTTGTTTGAACTGATTACCTACTCGGCTGGAATTGGTTTAACTTGAATCCACAGCTATTGACTTAGCTTGTGAGCTCAGAGAACTTAAGATCTGGCTGAGTTTGAAGTCAGAAAGATTGTTTAAAATGGTTTTGAAAGATTTACTTCGCTTTCAGCTTGGTCCTCAACTGATTTGAGAGTTAATATCAGTTGCCATTGCAGATCTGATAAACCAAGTGAAGATTCGTGAAGAATCTTGTAAAAAGTTTGATAAAATCAGAAGAAAAGTAGGAGAAATGGAAGAAAACCAGTTGTTTAGTGAGTGTAAACTCACTTAGGAGCAGCTGAGACAAGTCTAGGAGAAATGCTCGAAGTTAGCTTGAGAGAGAATTTCGGGAGTTGAAGGTTTGAAATGAAGGGAATGAACTGATATTTATAGGCTGGGGGACACATGTGGGACGAATGGGCTTAGGGACAAATGCGGCATTTTGGGACGATTGGGCCGCCCTTTCATGCGAGAGGGGCCAGGCCTATAAGTCCAAAATTCAATTTCGCGTGTTTTGTTGGTCTTAAGCGTTTTAAGCGTATAAGTGCAATGTATAAATGTTGTGCATAAATAAATGAATGTATGAACGTATTTTGCATATATAATAAGTATGAATTTTCGTGTAAACGGTACTAAGTATGTATGTATCACGAATAATTAACAAGTGTTTACGAATAATGAATAACACAATTATATAAAAGATAGGATTTGCATGATGATTCAAGTCTCGGATTACAACGTTTGAAAATGAAGTACGATTACAAGAGTATACACGTTTCCCCTAATTGGAAAGTATAAACAAACTTGTTAAAATAGGAAAGTTACAAAAAGCGAGGCATCACAATTTCCTCATGGGCTGTCCTACTATTATAGTAATGTACCCTCTAGACAATCTACCACACAGTGCGAAAGTCACATGTAACTATTGTCACACCCCCAAAAATCCACACGCGGAGTATCACCGCTTGGAGGCGTGACTGACCAGGATCAAGCCACCAATCATATTGAACATGTAATTAATATATAAAAGTAAATGCCATTCAACCACCAATATGAAAGGTGTTCAAAATATACGCAGGTTATCACTGTTTAGCGGAAGCATAAAAGTAAACCCAATCATAAGTATAAGTACGAAATAGCATAACGTCTAATCAAGCATTCATGATCCATGTCCACAACGACTGCGCCTCCCGTGCAAGCTCCATAAGTACCTAAGGTCCTGCAAGGCATGTAGCAGAGGATCAACAACTAGTCGAGCGAGTTCACAGAAAGTATATGCGTAATAGTAAGTTCGTATGTAACATGTGGCTCTACTGGGCCGATAGTACGTTATGTTGGTGGGGGCTTCCCATGTTGTATATCCACTAGACTATTTGTAACCATAAGTATCCTTCCCAATCCGAGGATAGTAGTAAGTATAAGTTTACGTAGGTTTTATGTAAGTGCCCTTCCCAACCGAGGACAGTACGTAGCGAGTACGTAGGTTTAGCGCTGGCGTCCTTCCCAATCCGAGGACGGTAGTACGTAGGTTTAGCGCTGGCGTCCTTCCCCATCCGAGGACGGTAGTACGTAGGTTTAGCGCTGGTGTCCTTCCCCATCCGAGGACATTAGTACCTAGGATTTTTGTATGTGTTGACACTAGTATCCTTCCCAAACCGAGGATAGTACGTATGTTATACGTAGATTTTGGCACAGGCATCCTTCCCAATCCGAGGACCGTGGTAAGTAGTCTAGTAGTGATGTGAGTACAAGCAATCATTCAATCCCATTCCCAACCCACCTGGGGAATCCCATGCCTTGGTAAGAGTGTGAACTCACCTTGGTTTGCTCGGTATGCTAAGTATGTGCTCAACGTAAATCAATCACGTCCTAGATTATTCACGTATGCGAAATCAGTTTACGTACGAGTACAACATGGTAACACCGAGTCAAAGATCATCACGTAGCACATAACACATATTCAAACACATACGGAACATGCAATTCAGTTAACAGCAGTTAATTAGGTCAGTTAAGTTCTAACAGAAACAAACCAAGTTAAAACAGGTTTCCCCACTCGACGAAACACCTTCAGTTTCGTCGAGAGTCCCTTCAGCGAAATAAAGTTCTGTTTCGTCAATTACCCTTGGCGAAACACCCTTCCTGTTTCGCCGTAAATTCTGTTTCGTGAACATGTACCAGTTACGCAGCTTATCACAGAAAACCCTCATCATCTACAGCCGTCATCCATATCATCGATCACTAGATTCAGAACTTCCATGTGATCGTATAATTTACCAATCATATTATTGGACCAAATATGCCACTATCATATTTTGCATAAACTAATATCATTTATAAAAAGCATGAACTGATGTAATCATCAGCTTCTTATTTATTTGCTGCACATGCCCCACATCAACTTAGTCAAAAAGAGTTAGATAAAGTAGCCAACAATCCTACTACCAGTCCTAATACTATTGGACCAAATCAAGGTAACATCATGTGTAACTATGAGAATAATAGCTGGCAACCATATAGAATTCTTATCCAATTGACTGCACTATCACGTACCATCAATATCACAATATCATATCACCACTAACATGCACAATCATTGCAAGATTCCTGAAAACTCTATACAACATCGAGTTCGTATGAAGTTATGAAATCGATTAATCATACCTAACAAACATCAAAATCATCATACTCATAAACACATCCATACCATAAATCGGGCAAACATATACAAGCATATACAACTGATCAAATCATGCATAACAACTCAGAGCATCATAATCATATATTCAACAATCCGATAAAGATTAACACTAACCGAACGAACAAGGCAACACTTGATTGATCTAGTGGGTTCCGGGGACACACGTTTGCCGTCAGTTTTCAAGGTGAGCGAGAGAGAGAGAATGTGTTCTAGGGTTTGCTAAACTGCCCAACTAATGCAACCTATCAGTTATAAAATAGAATTGTAACATGTTGGGCCCTCGACTGGGCTTTGGGCCGGCGAAACGGATCAACCGACGGAACGGTTTCGTTTCGTTGAGATGCATTTTGTTTCGTCATACGTATGATTAAATGTTTAAGTGTAAATCAAATCAGAATATTGTCACACCAGCACACACATAACAATCAATCATGTATTCCCATGCATTCATCACATGAATAATTTAAAGTTCTACAAGTAAAAGGCAAATAAATCGAACAGTCATACAGTCAATGTGCATTAAATGCGAGAATGAAATCTCGGAAAGTCGAGTTGTCACATTATCCCCAACTTGAAAGAAATTTCGTCCCGAAATTTAGCATGCGGTTACTGAGGAAGCTAGGTAAGTTGTATCGTTCACTGGTTTTCCTGGGGTGTCACATCATCCCCCCGTTGATTTGGAATTTCGTCCCGAAATTCTGCAGTAGTAGCTTCAGCCTCAGTAATAGTTGCATTGGTTCCGAATAACTGGGGATACTTGAGTTTCATTTGATCTTCACGCTCCCAGGTGAACTCTGGGCCGCGACGGGAGTTCCAACAAACTCGTACAAGAGGGATTCTCGTGTTCTTGAGGACCTTAACATCCTGGTCCGTGATCTCAACTGGGTCTTCGACGAACTGCAACCGTTCGTCGATAGTAAGTTCCTTCAAAGGAACTATGAGGGTCTCATCTCACAGACACTTCTTCAGATTTGACACGTGAAAGACGTTGTGAACTGCACTGAGTTCAGCTGGTAAGTTCAATCTGTAGGCCACTTTGCCTATTTTCTCTATGACTTCGAAAGGTCCGACGTATCGTGGATTGAGTTTGCCACGTTTGCCAAAATGGACAACACCCTTCCAGGGTGAAACTTTGAGTAGCGCTCGATCCCCAACCTGGAATTCGAGTAGTTTTCTATCTTTATCGGCGTATGCTTTCTGACGGTCACGAGCTGCCGCCATGCGTTGTCGTATTTGAGCAATCTTTTCAGTAGTATCAACTACCATTTCTGGACCTGTGATATGACTGTCACCCACCTCTGCCCAACAAAGAGGTGATCGGCATTTACGCCCATACAATGCCTCAAATGGAGCAGCTTTAATGCTGGTGTGGTAGCTGTTGTTATATGAAAATTCTACAAGTGGCAAATGTTTTTCCCAGCCGTTGCCAAAGTCAATTACACACGCCCGAAGCATGTCTTCTAGAGTTTGAATAGTGCGCTCAGACTGCCCATCCGTCTGAGGGTGATAAGCTGTGCTCATGTCTAAACGAGAGCCAAAAGATTTGTGCATTGCTTGCCACAATTCTGAAGTAAAACGTGCGTCACGATCAGAGATAATAGAGGTTGGCACCCCGTGCCTCGAAACCACTTCTTTTAAGTAGATGTCTGCTAAGGTAGAGAACTTGTCTGTTTCTTTGATAGCCAAGAAGTGGGCAGACTTTGTGAGTCGATCCACGATCACCCATATGGTATCATTTCCGCGCTGAGATCTAGGTAAGCCAGTAATAAAATCCATGGAAATTTGTTCCCATTTCCATTGTGGTATCTCAGGTTGTTGAAGTGGACCTGAAGGTTTCTGGTATTCTGCCTTGACTCTCGCACAAGTCAAGCATTTGCTAACGTATGTGGCTATGTGGGCCTTCATGCTAGGCCACCAATATGTAGTTCTGAGGTCGTGGTACATCTTATCTGAACTAGGATGTACTGAGTAGCGAGACTTATCAGCTTCTTCCCTTACAAGCTCGCGTAAGTTGCCATAAAGTGGAACCCAGATGCGTCCTGTTACATAGTAGGCTCCGTCTGCCTTTTGTTCTAACCGTTGCCTTGAGCCACGTAGGGCTTCAGCCCTGACGCTTTCTGGTTTCAATGCTTCTACCTGAGCATCTCGTATATGTGAAGGGAGACTAGATTGGATAGTGAGTTGCAACGCTCGCACGCGCTTAGGCGCGGTGTCCTTTCGACTGAGGGCGTCAGCCACAACATTGGCTTTGCCTGGGTGGTACCTGATTGAGCATTCGTAGTCATTTAACAGTTCAACCCCTCGTCGCTGTCGCATATTCAGTTCTTTCTGTTTGAAGATATGTTCGAGGCTTCTGTGTTCAGTGTAGATTGCGCACTTGGTACCATACAAATAGTGTCGCCATATCTTAAGTGCAAAACACCCGCTCCCAGCTCTAGATCGTGTGTAGTGTAATTTCGTTCGTGAATCTTAAGTTGGCGCGAAGCATAAGCAATAACTTTATCACGTTGCATCAATACACACCTAAGACCTTAAATGGATGCGTCGCAGTAAACCACAAAATCATCCGTGCCTTCAGGCAATGAGAGGATAGGTGCGCTACAAAGTGTATCCTTTAAGTGCTGAAACGCTGTTTCCTGTGCATTACCCCAACGATAAATAACACCTTTCTGCGTCAGTAGTGTAAGCGGCTGAGCAATTTTGAGAAGTCTTTGATGAACCTTCTGTAATAACCCGCCAAACCCAAGAATTGGCGTATTTCTGTTGGTGTGCGAGGTGCAGGCCAGTTCTTGATCGAATCCACCTTGGATGGATCAACATGGATCCCATCCTTGTTTACCACGTGGCCTAAGAAGTGGACTTCACAGAGCCAGAAGTCGCATTTTGAAAACTTAGCGTATAGCTGTTCCGTTCGAAGAAGTTCCAAAATAAGTCGTAAGTGTTGTTCGTGTTCCTCCTGACTCTTCGAATAGATCAGGATGTCGTCGATGAAAACAATGACAAACTTATCAAGATAAGGTTTGCACACCCTGTTCATAAGATCCATGAAAACTGCAGGCGCGTTCGTTAGCCCAAATGGCATGACCAAAAACTCGTAATGGTCGTAGCGAGTTCTGAATGCTGTTTTGGAGACGTCCTCATCCCGGACTCTCAGTTGATGATACCCCGACCTTAGATCAATCTTCGAGTAATAGCTCGACCCTTGTAACTGGTCGAATAAATCGTCGATGCGTGGAAGAGGATAGCGATTCTTCACAGTCACCTTGTTCAACTCGCGGTAGTCTATACACATGCGGAAGGTACCGTCCTTCTTCTTTACAAATAGCACTGGAGCTCCCCAAGGCGAAGAGCTAAGACGTATGAAACCCTTTTTCCCAGAGTTCTTGTAGTTGCTTAGACAGTTCTTCCAGTTCCGTTGGAGCTAAGCGATAAGGTGCTCGAGCTATGGGTGCTGCTCCTGGAGCTTGTTACTATGAGTTACCAAAGGTTCTTAACCAGCACGAGGAATGCGGATGATCTTTTCTTTGCAAATAGTCTTTGCTCGATGTTGAGATAGCCAATCCATACCAATATCAATGTCGAAACCATCACGACGTTGGGGTCATTCCTAGTATCACCCTGCCCAATCACGAACACTCGACCGCTGGCACCATTGTCGTCGTTATTACCCCCATTGTTGCCTCCATTATTGTTCCTGTTTCCTTGGTCGTGGTTCTGATTCTGGTTCTGGTTCAACTGTGGGCAGTGTCTCTTGAAGTGACCTTCAGCACCATCTGATAACATCCCTTGTTACCATGCTGTTGTCGCCGATTCTATAGATCTTGTGGCTGTTGTTGTTGGTTCTGGTTTGCAGGACGTGAGTTTCTACCATCTTTGGTTCCATGACCAAGCTTGTTGCATTATTGACAATGATTGCGTTTGCCCTGCCCGCTGTGGTGGAGGTTACATCGTTTGCGCTTAGGGTGGTTTCCCTTGTATCCACCCTGCCCTTGAATACTAAATGTTGCTGATCAGGACTTTAGTTGTCATCGACCTTTCACTGCTGTGCCTGGGACGGAATCGTAGTCGAACCCTTGCTAGAGGTTCCATCCCACTTTCATCCATTGTTACTGAGGGTAGCAGAAGTAGTTGAAGTAGTAGTGGTAGTAGTATCGCTGATACGTTGAGGCAGCTTGTTCTGTCCCACTGCCTGGTCTGTGAGACGATGAGCAAGATGAGTAACATCTTGAATAGTAGCAAGTTTAGCCGTCTTCACATGGTTTTGAATTCCTGGTACTAAGCCTTTGAGGTACAGCTCAAAGCTCTTTATGGGAGGATCCACCATAGTTGGACACAAAATTGTCAGTTTGTTGGATCGTTATCGTGCACGCTTCTATCTCTGACCCCGTCATCTTCATGTTAAAGGACTCCACTTCCCACTTGTGGATGGCATCATAAGTATTGTATTCACGTTTGATCAGTTCCTTAAAATCATTCCATGGGGTGGCATTAGCAGCCGCCAGCCCCAGTATCTGGACTTGCGCGTTCTACCAAGTTAACGCAGTGCCTTCGAGAATATCAGTGGCATATTTCACCTTACGCCTCGGGTCATTCTCACATTTGAAGGCCGATTCGAGTTTCTCGAACTAATGGAGGAGTCCAACAGCTCCTTCAGTGTCGCTGAAAGTAGTAGGACGACAGTCCATAAAAGTCGTGTATGTGCACACAGGTGGCTGAGCGTGTTGACTTGTCGTGTGCATAAGAGTAATCAAAATTAAGCACAAGTGTTGAGTTACAAGAGTAGGATCTAAAAATCCTGGAGTAAGTGGTGATGGCAGGTTACACCTCCTGTCTGGGCAGCTGCGAGTGCTGCAGTAACTTGTTCAGTGACCGAAGCCGCCAACTGGGCTTGAGTTAGGTTAACGCGTCCACTCATGATCTTGACATCAAGGAGGACATGTGTAAGAGAGGTTCGCGAATAGTGCGAAGAGAGTGAGCACACAAGTATTCTCAGGCAATAACGTATAGTAGGTTCTGTAATCTGAGCATACCACGAGCAAAGTTCTATGTAATTCTAGCAAGTAGGTAAAGTAACATGAATAGTAGTACCTATGATGTTGAGCCTTGCACGTGGAGCGAAGCGTCGTTGTGGATCGTTGAGCACTGTACTGGTTATAGTCTGGTTTTAACAAAAATCGTTTTCCCCTTATTAAAACCAAGTTCTCTATAACCAATGGCTCTGATACCAATCTGTCACACCCCCAAAAATCCACACGCGGAGTATCACCGCTTGGAGGCGTGACTGACCAGGATCAAGCCACCAATCATATTGAACATGTAATTAATATATAAAAGTAAATGCCATTCAACCACCAATATGAAAGGTGTTCAAAATATACGCAGGTTATCACTGTTTAGCGGAAGCATAAAAGTAAACCCAATCATAAGTATAAGTACGAAATAGCATAACGTCTAATCAAGCATTCATGATCCATGTCCACAACGACTGCGCCTCCCGTGCAAGCTCCATAAGTACCTAAGGTCCTGCAAGGCATGTAGCAGAGGATCAACAACTAGTCGAGCGAGTTCACAGAAAGTATATGCGTAATAGTAAGTTCGTATGTAACATGTGGCTCTACTGGGCCGATAGTACGTTATGTTGGTGGGGGCTTCCCATGTTGTATATCCACTAGACTATTTGTAACCATAAGTATCCTTCCCAATCCGAGGATAGTAGTAAGTATAAGTTTACGTAGGTTTTATGTAAGTGCCCTTCCCAACCGAGGACAGTACGTAGCGAGTACGTAGGTTTAGCGCTGGCGTCCTTCCCAATCCGAGGACGGTAGTACGTAGGTTTAGCGCTGGCGTCCTTCCCCATCCGAGGACGGTAGTACGTAGGTTTAGCGCTGGTGTCCTTCCCCATCCGAGGACATTAGTACCTAGGATTTTTGTATGTGTTGACACTAGTATCCTTCCCAAACCGAGGATAGTACGTATGTTATACGTAGATTTTGGCACAGGCATCCTTCCCAATCCGAGGACCGTGGTAAGTAGTCTAGTAGTGATGTGAGTACAAGCAATCATTCAATCCCATTCCCAACCCACCTGGGGAATCCCATGCCTTGGTAAGAGTGTGAACTCACCTTGGTTTGCTCGGTATGCTAAGTATGTGCTCAACGTAAATCAATCACGTCCTAGATTATTCACGTATGCGAAATCAGTTTACGTACGAGTACAACATGGTAACACCGAGTCAAAGATCATCACGTAGCACATAACACATATTCAAACACATACGGAACATGCAATTCAGTTAACAGCAGTTAATTAGGTCAGTTAAGTTCTAACAGAAACAAACCAAGTTAAAACAGGTTTCCCCACTCGACGAAACACCTTCAGTTTCGTCGAGAGTCCCTTCAGCGAAATAAAGTTCTGTTTCGTCAATTACCCTTGGCGAAACACCCTTCCTGTTTCGCCGTAAATTCTGTTTCGTGAACATGTACCAGTTACGCAGCTTATCACAGAAAACCCTCATCATCTACAGCCGTCATCCATATCATCGATCACTAGATTCAGAACTTCCATGTGATCGTATAATTTACCAATCATATTATTGGACCAAATATGCCACTATCATATTTTGCATAAACTAATATCATTTATAAAAAGCATGAACTGATGTAATCATCAGCTTCTTATTTATTTGCTGCACATGCCCCACATCAACTTAGTCAAAAAGAGTTAGATAAAGTAGCCAACAATCCTACTACCAGTCCTAATACTATTGGACCAAATCAAGGTAACATCATGTGTAACTATGAGAATAATAGCTGGCAACCATATAGAATTCTTATCCAATTGACTGCACTATCACGTACCATCAATATCACAATATCATATCACCACTAACATGCACAATCATTGCAAGATTCCTGAAAACTCTATACAACATCGAGTTCGTATGAAGTTATGAAATCGATTAATCATACCTAACAAACATCAAAATCATCATACTCATAAACACATCCATACCATAAATCGGGCAAACATATACAAGCATATACAACTGATCAAATCATGCATAACAACTCAGAGCATCATAATCATATATTCAACAATCCGATAAAGATTAACACTAACCGAACGAACAAGGCAACACTTGATTGATCTAGTGGGTTCCGGGGACACACGTTTGCCGTCAGTTTTCAAGGTGAGCGAGAGAGAGAGAATGTGTTCTAGGGTTTGCTAAACTGCCCAACTAATGCAACCTATCAGTTATAAAATAGAATTGTAACATGTTGGGCCCTCGACTGGGCTTTGGGCCGGCGAAACGGATCAACCGACGGAACGGTTTCGTTTCGTTGAGATGCATTTTGTTTCGTCATACGTATGATTAAATGTTTAAGTGTAAATCAAATCAGAATATTGTCACACCAGCACACACATAACAATCAATCATGTATTCCCATGCATTCATCACATGAATAATTTAAAGTTCTACAAGTAAAAGGCAAATAAATCGAACAGTCATACAGTCAATGTGCATTAAATGCGAGAATGAAATCTCGGAAAGTCGAGTTGTCACAACTATGGATTCTTGATTAGACTTGTGACAACCCGTACTTCCAAGGTTAGCAACATTCATGTAACACCCCGTGTTTTCACAAGTCAAAATCAAAGTCAAGGTCAAAGTCAACAACCGATGATACGAATTTGATTTATAGAGATTTCTTTATTTTGATTG
>JARYGA010012495.1:0-47629 GCA_030545235.1 Helianthus tuberosus | reverse complement strand
CATAATTATGTATGCATCCATAATTACGAAACTCCTTGCACAGTCCGCACAGTTCGTTTCATCCTCGTATCTCTTCCTTCAGATAGGCCATTGTTTTCAGACGAAGTCATGTATACCTCTGACATTCTATTTCTAGTATATGTATATATCAGTTATCACACATAATCGTAAGTAATTCTTTAGTCAAAGACAAGTGCTACTCCAGTGCACCCTAAGTCTCGTAGTGTCTTTTCTTGACTCTTTTGTAAACAGTTTCAGGTAGTGGATGTCGCGGAAATTTTTATGCAATGAAAACTTTTTGAAAAAAATTGTTTTCGTGAAAGGATCCTAGAGATTGTAGTCTAGACTCGAGAAGGAATCCTGGTTCACTACAATCCTGGTTCACTACAATCGCAGCTCTGATACCAATCTGTCACACCCCTTTCTAAGGCGGAAGCATGAGGTGTGATCATGAAAGGTTTTCATTGCATACGATTGGTAAACATACTACATGCTCATAAAAATAACTTCAACTGCCAAATATTACATAACTGAAATCATAGTTTAGTGTTTACATCACGAGACAGCATATTCTCTGAAAAGTTTACACTTTATTCAACGATAAACATAAACGACATCCAAGAGCATGAGTAAGACCGCGCGCACATCCACTTTAGTTACCTGAAATACATGTGAGTTTTTGGAAAAAAAACGTCAACATAATGTTGTTGTGAATTCATGCAGTTCTTGTATTGAACGTTTATATACTTTGTATGAAAACATGGTATGTATCTTGTATAAATCAAGTATTTCTGTATGTATCTTGTTGTTAATGGGTTGCAAGGCCATTAACATGTGACACGACATAGGAAGCATCCAAACTATAGGCATTTTTCTAGTTGTCGATTCACGACGGAGACACAAAAGACTACTCGGTACTAGTTTTCACCAAGAGTGTGGCTGCCCGAAAACCCATTAGATCTAACCTTTTGTTCTGCGGTCTTAGTATGTACACGATTAATGGTACTTATGGTACCCTATTCGTGACACGATTTCTCGTATCATTCCTCAAAACGCATCATACTTGGTACTAGTTATCACCAAGAGTGCTTCTTGTTTTTGTATCCATCATACCATTTATAAACATTGTAATATTTGTAACATGTATTTTACCCCCGATGTTATAAAACTGAAAACAGTTAAAAGAAAAGGGGGAGCATGAACTCACAACTTTGCGTTCCTTACGCCGTAAACTTCACCGGTTTTTGCTTATCTAGCGTCGTGACCTAAACGTGTTTTATTAACGTTAGTCACTAGACTTGTATCGCACAAGTACAAGTCACTATCTTTTATGTATTTGTTCTTGTGTTAAAAATAATTTATATTTTTAACTGTGTGTCTTACTTATATTATTTTCTCAACAATAAATATAAGTATCTTGTATTTTTCACCCGAATTATGTATTTTGTCCAAAAACTTCATTTCATGATCATAACTTGTCCAAGTTATTTATTCTATCAAGTAATATATTTTCATAAATATATTTTCTTGTATTTGTCTAAGCATGTTGTATGTGTATTTTCGTATTTTTACTTCTTAGGAGTTTTTAGTGTATTTTCAAGTCCTAATACACTATTATATGTAATACATACTACATACACTTAGCACAAAATTTGGTGACCAATAAATATATATATTTTTTTTCTCAAAAATATACATACTTAATATAAATTTTAATCTTGAAGAAATCATCATTTCTTAACACAAAAATTAAGGAAACCTTGGTAAATATTTTAGGTACATTTTTAGGGAATAGGTTTTTCAAAAACTTATATTTTTTTAAGTGTCAAAATTTTTATTCCCCTAAAAATGGAGGTTTCCCATGTTTTCAAAACATGTGTTTATTTTCTTTTAAATCATCACAATCAATAATCAACTCATTCAACACCTACCAAGTGTCAAAATCAAGTAATTTACACTACATCATGAACTTGAAGTTTTGTAAAAACTTGTAGTAACTTACCATGTTATTTAGTAGGTTTAGTTACCCTTAAAGACATGGTTGTTTGTTTGTAAATCCCATTCTTAAAGAATTTAAGTGTTTTTAAGTGTTTACAACTTGTAAACACATTTTGCAAAAATGTTTATTTATATCATATTCTTGTTTTAAAAGTATTTCTACACTTGTATTGTCACTAAAAATGGTGTAGGTTTAATAAAAAAATCATGATCGTTCAAAAATCATCTTTTTAAACTCGGTTTTCTTGGAAAAATCATTCATAAATCTTGGATCTACAAGTTTACTAGTTCACTTTGATCATTGTTTTACAAGAAATCCTTTTTATTTATCAAGTTCATGTCTTTACTAGAAGATGATTATCTTATGTGAACACATAATCATCTCCTAACTTGCTAAATCATGTTTTTAATCATAATCTAGCAAGTTCCATGTAATGATCAACATCAACATCTCTAGTAATCAACAAGCAAACATCATCCATATGCTAAACAATAACATTTCATCTATATACCATCATACTTCATCTTATGTTTCAAGATTCAAGTTCAAGTCTTTTAGTGTTCTTGTGATTTCATCATAATATACCTTTTAACCACTAAAAATATGAAGTAAACAAGGGTGTTCAAGAATCTTACAACTAGCTTAAAGCTAGGGAAGAACAAGGTTGAAAATGTGGTGGATAAAAGCTTGTAAAGGAGGCCCTTGAAGATCCGTGAGTTCCACACCTTCTAAATCACCTTGCTACACCTTGTGATAAACTTAGATTGGATGAAGCTTGAAAGAAAAAGGGTGGTGTGTGGGAGACTATGTTCGGCCGAAGCTTTGAGGGAGAGGAGGGAAGAGGTGTTGTGGTGAATGATGAAGATACATAAGTTACTTATAATCCCCAACTCTCTAAAGTCCAATGGGTAATGTGTCTTGAAAAGTACAAGCAAGATCAATTCAAGATCTCATCAAAATTCAAGGAGATCATATGGGGATTATGGAAGATCAAAGAAATCTTAAGTGTGGGGCCACTTATGTGAGCCGTAAATTACATGGGGGGGGGGGGGGTAAATTGTAATTTGAAATGGTGAAAGGTAATTAGTGGAAGTTAAATGTAAAACGTCTAGTGTTTAGTGTGTATCATGCTTTATGTTGAATGTTTAAGTGTTCGGGAACCAATACTAGCTCAGAAAAATAAAAACAATGCTTCTTGCAATATTTTAGTGTTCCGGGTAATGTCCGGTTATTCGGTTAGATACCGATTCGTTAAAGTGTTAAATTGCACCGTTTAGTGTCCTTTATGTCCCCTTTTGTGATACTTTCTATTCCCGACACTTAGGAAAGTATTCTGGATCAATTTGTCATGTTTTTGCATGATACAATCTTGTTACAATGCTGAATTTTGCTGAATTGTATGAATTTCAGCATTTAAAGTGTGTTTCGGGTGCTTTTTAGTGCGTATTTTAGCTTCCGGAACGTCTATATGTTAACCCTTGTATGTTCTCTTGGGTTTTAATGTATTCTTGTCGTTGGACCTATACCTAGGCTCCAATTCTATTGTCTAACTGCTTTCTGCAGAATTGTTGACACAATATGTCTTACCGGTGAGTTTACTAGTATTTCTGACGCAACGCTGTTCATTAATGCATAAAGTAATTCTTGTAGTATAAAACGTGCATGAATTCACTTGTATAGTATGTAATCAGACAATGTTGACATTTAAGCACATAATTGCAGTCATTAAATGATAATTAAAGTGTACGGAAATTACCGGTTGGGTGCCAGTTGTCACAGTACGGTACCGGCATGGTTGTAAAACAAGGTTTCCAAGTCCGAGTACTCTCCGAGTAATCGCTCCAAGGTAGGCTGCTGAGGCGACTTTCTTCAACTCCGACTAATTACTCGGAATCGATCAAACGCGGTCAACCTTAGCCAATATCGGATCTAGTAGGTAAACTCAGACCGAGTTTGACTTTAAAATAAATAAAATATACTTTATATGCCTATCATATTAAGGAATGAATATTATTTTCACGTATTTTGTTATAATTATTAGTAAACTTATATTATTTAACATACATTTAATTTCTGAAAACTAATTTCTTTATAATTTACCATGTCCGAGTACTCCCCGCCTAGACCGAGTACTCTCAACTCCCCGCTTGACCGACTAGGGAGCGCCTAGCGACTTTTGCAACCATGGGTACCGGCGGATTCTTAGTTGGCTCTTGATTTGGTGGAGGAGCCGTCTCTTGTTGGGGTGTCGGCGAAGTTGCGGTTTGGCTAGATCAGGTCTTTTTAGTTGGAGGTAGCGGAGCCTCCTCAGGACCTACGGTACGGTTTCTCAATGTGATGAGATGCACTTGCGCCTTTGAGTTGGTTTCGGTATTGCTGGGTAACGCGCCTTGTGGTCCCTCAGAGAAATTTTGAGCTAGTTGATTTAGTTGTTTTTCAATGTTTTGAATACTAGCTTGTTGATTTCTAAAGTTCGATTCTAGTTGTTGAAATCGATCTGAGTTTTTCTTTTCGGTGTGGTAGATGAGGCGAGAGACGGTATCCTCAAGCCTCTCTCGTCCCCCTTGTGGTTGTTGAGAGAAATTTTGTGACTCGTTTCTTAGTTGTTGAAAGTTTGTCCGTTGGTTTAGATTTTGTTGGTTACTACTATTGTCGGGTTCTCTCCAACCAAGGTTAGGGTGGTTACGCCATCCTTGGTTGTAGGTACCCGTTGGAGGACTTGACGGCCTAGGTCTATTATCAATGCAGTTTACCGTTTCTGTTTGATTATCCATTTCTTTCATACAACTCCAATTTTCATGTGGCCCACCACACCCTTCACAAGCCATAACCTAGGCAGTTTTTGCCATTTCTAACTTTTTGATTTTTGAAGAAAGGGCCTCGATTTGGGCTAGCAAGGAGGTGCTTTCGTCAACCTTATGGGCGCCCGGGGCAATAGATTTTATGCCTCGGGGAGTGTGCCACTGAAAATTGGTTTGAGCAATTTCCTCAATTTGATTATAAATTTCATTTGGGCGACAATTACCTAAAAGTCCCCCGGAGCTAGAGTCAAGTGTTTGTCTTGTGTGTGGCAGCAACCCATTATAGAAAGTGGATACTTGTTGCCATACTGCAAGATCATGATGATGACACTTTCTTAGTAGCTCCTTGAACCTTTCCCAAGTTTCATATAAGGATTCCCCGTCCTCTTGTGAATATGTATTAATTTCAGTCATTAATTTAGCCGTTTTAGCAGGAGGGAAATATTTATATAAAAACTTTTGGGCTAGTTCATCCCAGGTGTTTACCGAACCAACTGTGAGGATATTAAGCCAAGCCTTAGCTCGGTCTTTTAGTGAAAATGGAAACATTCGGAGGCGGATGGCGTCATTTGATGCTACATTGATCCGAAAAGTATCACATATTTCCAAGAAGTTAGTAATATGTAAATGGGGATCTTCGTCCGCAAGCCCGTGGAAGGTTGCGGAGTTTTGAGCATTTGTATCAAATGCGGCCGAAGTTCGAAGTTGTTGGCCTCGACATTCGGTGCATTGATAGCGGCGCCAAGATTACCTACAGTGGGTCATAGGTAATCCATGAGGGTACGTTGATCCGCCATTGGAAGTGGGTCCCCCGAAACTTTCTTTTGGTTTTTAGCTTTAAGTCTTTTTCTTAGAAAGCGTTCGGGTTCGTCTAGAGGTTCTTTTATGTCTCTACTGGAACTGGAGCTCATACACTGCGTAGAAAGTTCAGGTTTAACGCCTGGGTTCCAAGTCCTGCAATAAAAACAAAAAGAAAGTTGGTCAGAAGTTTTACCACGGCCCCGTGCTCAGATGAACACGGCCCGTGGTCGGAGTTACAGTGATTGTTTTCCGGATCCCTGTTACTGGGGAGCTCGACACGGCCCCATGCTGCACCAACACGGCCCTGTGCTCAGCTCTCTGTAACTCAGAAAATAAAAAACTGCCAGTAACAATGCTGGGCACGACCCGTGTCCAACCAGGCACGGCCCCGTGCTGCAGTCTGCAGAAGCTGAAAATTTTAGAAAAATCCTAAAAAAAAGAAAAATAAGAAAAACGATTAGGCCGTTGATTCCTAACTTTCTTAAAATCCTTGTATCCCCGGCAGCGGCGCCAAAAACTTGATGCGTGTCGAGTGTGATATATTTTTATATATATTTTTATCCATTTTTAACACTTTAGTCAAGTTTTAAATTTACACACAATATTCTGCTAACACTAAACACACATATGGGCAAGTAAACACACATATGGGCAAGTGCACCCATCGTGAGCGTAGTATAGCGTTGGTAAGATACCGAGGTCGTCCAAGAACACAAGAGCTTTTAATACCGGTTTATCCTCAACGTTTAATCAAATCAAAAATTTAGAAAAAGGTTTTAAACATGAAAATAAAAACTAAAAATGCTGAAAATAAAAATAAAAATAAAAACAGATAGACAAGATGAATCACTTGGATCCGACTCGCCTTTAGTGTAACCTTTGATGCTTTCCGCACTTTTGCACTTTTTAAGAGATTATCTTAGTTATAGTAGTAGGCCCCTCTTTTGAAGGTGACGTTACCCTCATCCCAGTAGTTTGAGTCAGCAAGGATACAATCCTAAAGGGTTGGATTATTGAAAGATAATTAATTAAGTTATTAATGTGTAATGTGGTAGGCCCCTCTTTTTAAGGTGACGTTACCCTCGGCTAAGTGGTTTGAGTCAGCAGGGATACAATCCCAAGTAGCCAGGTTAATGTATTAATAGTAGTTTACATATGAGGGGATTAAGCCATTCGCACCCCCGCCATCCAATACCAGTGGGTATTGAAGGAGATCCTAGTAAGCTTGACCCAGGTCCTTGCAGGATCTATATACTGAACAAGGCAAGAACCTTACCAAACCATTCCCTTAACCCCTGACCAGGTAGCCAACATACGTCTATATAGACCGTACAGATATGAATGGTGTAAATCTTTTATTTTATATAGACAGTAAAATAACGCCAAGACACCACGGACAAATGATAAGGAAGTTTCACCTTCAACATAAGAAACTAGTTATTAAAGTCATTAATACAAAACCAAATAAAAAGTGCGAAAGGATAAAAAAACAAAACTATTACACTAAATGCTTGTCTTCACCAAGTGATGTAAGAGACTTAGGCAAACATGGCCTTTGGTTGTCAAAAACTCTTACTATCAATCTTGGATCCGGAGACTACTACACACACTCCATGATGGATGATGGATTATGGTGGTGGATGTGGGTTGTGATGATGGTGGAGTGTGGGTGAAGTGTGAGAGAGGTGGTTTGCCAAGGGATGCTTTTGAAGTGAACCAAGCACCTCTATTAATAGCCTGCACAGATGTAGGATCGTTTTCAGACCCAAACGAGTCGATCAGAAGAGTTTATCTCAATACGAGTGGCGGAAACAACCGTATCAAGTTTAATTCAGCTAGTTTCACACTTTAAACTGTTCGTATATTGATTTCAGATCAAATACAATCCTGTGGACACTTCGGCAGCACTTCGTTACACTTACCGGAACTGTTACATCTGATCTCGCTTGACACCCTATATATACAATTCTGATTTCGCTTGAATAGGTAGAATGTCAGTTCAAGCGAAATTAAATGAGTTGATTTCGCATGAATCTGCACATGACACTCTCAAGCGAAATTTCATGAAATCTTGAAATACATGCCCTGATTTAATATTCTACGACAAGACTCGATACAAGACGAAGTCAACAGACGCATGCACTAACAGACTCCCCCTCGAATGTTGACGAGTCTTCAGTGTCGATTCTTCGGTTGTCAAACCTTCAGTCTTTATCAGTCTGCTCACTTTCTTCAAAATTCTCCATTGTAAGCATCCACAATCAATCTCTTTCTCTCTCTCGATGTCCTCAGACTCCCCCTTTCGCTAAGCTGGGATCTCAGTCTGGAATTCATTTTCCACAGGTTCTTATATCGTAACCTGGCACTCATCTTACTTAGGTATCACAACCTGTTTAATCTGCATAACTCAACCCAAATATAAATTTCACAAATTGCAAATTTTGAAACCACTTGCAGGTACTATTCAAAAATGATTTAATCTTTGATAACCTCTTGAAAACACAATTTCTTCATACATTCTTTCCCAAACCTGTTCATCTAGTTTAGCACTTGGAATTTTGAAAATCAGCTCTCCAACATCAGTTGTCGAAAATATTTTTGTACTTTTTTTTAAAAAAATTTATGCTAAAACACACTGAAAAATCTTTTGGATTTTTAATGAACATAAATGCAATAAAGAAAATATTTACAGACACTATTTTTGTGAGTTCGTGTAAGAGGATCATATCAGTTTATGAGACCAATCACCAACACCGTTAAGCTTTAAACATTTTAAGTTCTAAACGATTAACATAGATTGACGATATTGTTGTCCTCTTAAACTCAATCTAAAAACTTTCGAAATGCTTACCGATACGTTAAGGTATATTAATTTTGCACTAAGTTCTTATGGACCCCACGATCTCAACATATTCCCTCATCATGCAATACACTGACTCAAGTAATGCCTTTAAACTTTTATCAACTGTGATTTGTGCAAAAACAAAGCAGAATGTTTAAACATTAACAATCAGATCGATCTTTCGATACGCAGAGAAAGTCCAATGTTTAAACAAAATAAGAAAAATAAAACAAGTTGAAGTTTTTTAGGCTTTAACCACCAGGTCGATACTTCCGTATACGCAGAGGTGATCCAAAGCTTAAACGAAACACCAAAGAAAATAACGCAGAACGTTTAAGCACTAACATCCAGGTCGATACTCACGTATACGCAGAGGATATCCAATGCTTAAACAAAATAAAAAAATAAAACAAGTTTAAGTCTTTGCAAAATAAAAAGCACAATCACAGCGACTTTTCAGCAAAGATGTGAAAGTTCACAATCTTAACCAGTTTTATGTCTTTCAACATTCAGCGATTACCGAGTAGGTACACAATCAAGAAGGACAAAACTAAGTACTATGCTTTCGACCATGTTTCCCACTAGAACTAGACTTTTTTCATTTAAGTTTGTATCGTTATCGCAAATCTACTAGTCTAGCTGAGCCTACCGTCACATCTTTAGTGAGACCGTTTATCACATTTTATCATTCCATTTCTTTAGCATGTCATGACAGTCCACTGATGTACTATCATTTCCTCTTTTTCACAACAAAACTCATTTTGAATTTTATCATGTTTTTGCCTTTTTCAAATTTTCAAATGTTTTTGGATTTTCTAAAAATTTCTTACTCCCCCTAAAATTCAAACACATTTAACATAAATTTGAAAACAAACTGTACAAGTAAAGTGACAACTGATATCGAATCACTTCAATTCGCCATCCACTTGGCATAAACAATCAGAACTCCCTCTCACAACAAACTATTTTCCCATTGATTTCAAAACACTTAAGTTTGTTTTAATCAAATGGTTTTTCCGGAAAATAAGTTTTGTTGGTTGATTTTAACCATTTGTAGGTTAGGGGATAAACTCATCATTTTGTTTCTCAAACACTTGTAGGAAATCAGATACAATTTAATGTCCCTGATTTACCACTTGTAAGAATAGTTCAATCAAGTTCAACCTAATGACCTTGATTAACCTTCAATTAAAACACAAACTCTTTTTCAACCACATGGCTTACCAACCAATACCATTTGTAGGTTGAATTCTCAGAATGCCGATTCCTACTCCTCACTTACCAACCTGGGAGTTCCGGCAAGTCATACTTGTGACTAATTTTCAATTTTTTATTCAAACAATATAAGAAAGATGCCGATTCATGCTCCACGATTACCAACTTGGGAGCTCCGGCAAGTCAGGTTTTCATTCTTTGAAAAATATATCCACCCAAGCTGACCATCCTTGGGTGAAGCATTCTCTTCTTCACTGTGACTTTCAACAGAATTGTGAACTTTACTTTTGGAAGCATAAAATTCTTTCACACCTTTGACCTTACCATTAACCATTTTTCCAAAAATGTGTTTCACCTTTCCGTTGAAAGCCTTTTCAACATCAAACTTATTGTTTTCAGAATAAAATTGATTTGAAATTTCCACTTTTCCAACTTTCTTCTTGAAGTTTTCATCCCGAAGTGGTGGAAAAATCACATCATCCACAGTCGGAACTTTCTCATTTTTCTCAACAATCTGTGGCTCCTCTGTCTTTGTGGAAACAAATTCATCACCAATAGATAACTCCTCTGATTTTGACAAATCAGATTCATCGCTAGAACTACTTCCAGAACCCTTAACCACCCATTTCTAATTTTTCAGATTTTCTTTTCTTTTTAAAACATTCCTTGAACATTCACCAACTTCAAATATTGAATTTTCAAAACCTGTAAATTTTCTGGTTTTAAGTTCAGTTTTCTCAACAACTTTTTCTTTTTGTTTACCAGAAACTCCCTGTTTTGTTTGTATTGTCTTGGGACAATTTCTGGCAATATGACCAACTGTTTTACATTGAAAACAGGTTCTTGTCTCTGGTTTCTTTTGAGCAACACTTTTCTTCTTTTCTTCTTGCCTCTTTGCAAGGAATTCTTTGTTCGTCTGCTTCCAGAATGAACTCTTTTGTTCTTTCTCAGCACTTGTTCCTGAAACAAAAACAGTTTTTGGTTTATAAGTTTTCTCATTTTTATAATTTTTCGTTGGAATAAAACCTAGTCCATTCTTTTTGAAATTACCGTTATGGTTTGGTTTCTTTTGAAAACCTGAACCAGAACTGTAACCATTTTTCTTGTTTAAACGTTGTTGAACTCTTGAGGTGTAAGGTTTAGGTTTTTCAGAAAGATTTACATCCTTTATTTCAGAAATATTAATTTCTGTTAGTTTGAAAACCTTTTTAATCATTTCTGGTTTAACACCTCTTATTGGAAAAACCTCATCAGAATATAATTTGTCAGAATCTTTCAAAGTATATGCTACTTTGATCGGTTCGTCATCCAAATTAGATTTTGATAACAAGAACTCTTTATTATACACCCGTTTTTCCTGTTTGACTTTTTGACTTGACATGTCGGACTTTGACTTGGATTCTGATTTCGACTCCGACATTGACTCCTCTGATTCATCCTTATCCAACACCTAATCTACCACCTTTTTTATTAACTCGGACTCATGATCAGTATCGGATGACATGAAAGTGACATCTATACTTTCTGGCAAATTTACTGGCGACTTAGACTCCCACTGTAAGTTCGTTGCCATTTTTACACTTTCAGAATTAGTATTTCGCGGAGAATATGCATTTTCAACAAGAGGTGGACATTTGTTATAAACCACACTTGATTTCTTACCAGATGTATTCACTTCATCATCTTCTTTTTTCACAGATTTTCCTTCTTCCGAAGTCTTCTCTTCTTCAAATGTCTTTAATTTTTCAACTATGGGATAAATCCTATCAACAACAAAAGTAGAGCATGAGTAACTTTTTAATAATCTGTTAACTCTCTAAGTTTCAATTCTCTGAGTTTCCAGTTTCAGCTCAAGCTCAGCACACTTTTCAGTGTAATAGTTGACATTGTCAAGCTGTCTCATGTATGCCCCTTTGAGTGTATTCATTGCTACAGCTTGTTCACTGCTTGACTCATTGTATTTATTCATCTCTCTGTTCAAAGTATCATAAGATTCTTTCAGCCTTTTTATGTTATGCAGCAATTCATTGTTCTGAATTATCAGAGAATCACAATTCACACACTTTTCAGAAATTTTGACTGTATCAGCATCTGTTTTGATTTCAAATTCTGGAACTTCTTTGACTATTCTTACTTGAACTACTTCTTTAACCTTTTTTCTTTTTCTCAGCTTCAGCTTGTTCCTGTTCTTCTTCTTCTTCTTCATATTTTTTCCATTTCTCTTCTTCAGCTTCCTTAATTTTTCTGCCCAATATTCAACAGAAGCATTAGCAACACAACATTTATGATTTGTAAATTTGTTCGGATCATAATCATCCCAGTTGAAATTTTCCCAACTAAAGCCTTCAGGTAACTTTTCATCATCTTGGTTTATCAAACATGCTTTAGTGTTAGCTGGAATATATTTTTTTTCAACTGAAACCTTCTGATGATTTCTGTTCTTCTTTATTCACCAAACATGCTCTCTTTGAATCTTCAATCACTTTCCTACCATGTGCCACTTGAGGTTCTTGTTGTTGTGGTTGTGGAGCAACTTGATGATAGATGGATTTCCTATAGTAATCATTGTTGTTAAAAGGATTTTGAGCTCCACTTGCTTCGCGATTAGTACACTCCCTCTTGAAGTGTCCTTTTTCCCTGCAACGAAAACAAGTAACTTTAGATTTATTAAAACCTAAATTAGAAACAAATGCATCACGGAAGTCATCTCTTCCTGTGATCTGTTTGAATTTCTCAGCTCGTCTTAACACACTAGCCAAACACCATTTTATAACCATCAATTCCATCTCCTCAGCATCGATTTGATCGTAATCCTCTCTTGTCAACATAGGATTCCCGATTCGACCTGCCACTAAACTTCCATACGACTCCAAAATAGTTCCCAACAAGGACAAGTGACTTTTTGCGACTTCTTCGGAATAACCCTGATCATTTTCAAGATTCAATACAATATTGCATTGTAGCTTCTTGCAATTCTTGGTTGTGGAAGAATGCGGATCAAATGTTGGAAATGAAGTAAATCCTGTTTTGCTGCTTGATCCCTGTGATGAACTTTCTGAAGAACTTTTTGCATTGTAAGCAGTTTCAACTTTTGGAGAAAAATTGGTCTTATCACTAACACCACTTTTGAAATACAATCCGATGTCTTGTTCTCCATCATAGTTCTTCATCCTAGCAATCTTTCTTTGCTCCATCTCTTGAGCTTCAAGATGTTTTATAAACTCTCCCAGTGTTAGCTTTTTATATTCCTTTCGATTATTCCTCAACATCATCAAATACGTTCCCCAAATATCATGTGGTAACGCATCAGCTAGTTTCTCAATCAACTCATCTGTATCCTTTTTGATGCCTAATTTTGTCATATTTTTCACCAAGTTACAATATCTTTCAATAATCTGCTTGGTGTTTTCTGTTTTCAAACCACGAAATAGATCAAATTCTTTCTTCATAAGTGACATTTTGTTCTTGAGCATATCATCACTTCCCAGAAATTTTGATTCTAATTCATTCCAAATCGAATATGCACTTCCATCATGTTGAAGAAGAATCAATATGTCTTCTTTAATCGCTTGCTGTAATAGACTAACCATCAATTTCTCATCTCTATACTTCTTTTTCTCATCAGCACTCATTTCTCTAATTGGCATTATCTGATTATTGTTCTTTGTTGGTCTTTCATATTGAACTTCAGTATGTTCCCAAGCATCCAAATGATAAGCTTCAACCCAATTACCAAAACGTTCGGACCAACCATTATAATCATCAATATCCAAAAGCTTAGGCGGTTTTTATGATGTCCCTGTCTCATTTTCAAGCAATGTACTTTGAGTCACAGTCATCGGACTAGCAAATGCATTATAAAACTCGTTCTCCATGTTTCAGTTTTCACAAGTTCACAATCTGCAGTCTTTCAAGCGAAATACTAAGTTCAAGCGAAATTCTCGTTCAAACTAAATCACCCTGTTCAATCAGAATACCAACTCAAGCGAAATATCTTATTTCGCTTGAACACACACCCTTTTCAAGCGAAATAAGATCTTTGAAGCGAAATCAGTGATTCAAGCGAGAACACTCAAGCGAAATAGCCCTTTTGAAGTGTAATATCAAGTTTGAAGCGAAATCAGATTGAATTTTCAAGCGGAATCCCGATTTTCAAGCGGAATCAACCATCAGATTCAAGCGGAATCTGCATGATGTTAGCAAATCGATCTGATTTTGGTCCAATTGGTTAAGCAAATGGTCTAATTATGATCTGAAACTCTCTAGGGTTTGTTAAAACACAATTACGCACACATTGTGAAAGTTTTAGCCGATTTCAACAGTGAAAAGTTGTTTAATTTTGAAAGAAGGTGTAGAAATCAGAAAAAATGAAGCTGAATTGGTATGAACTCTTCCTCCTGAGCTCTGATACCACTTGTGGGATCGTTTTCAGACCCAAACGAGTCGACCAGAAGAGTTTATCTCAATATGAGTGGCGGAAACAAACGTATCAAGTTCAATTAAGCTAGTTTCACACTTTAAATTGTTCGTATATTAATTTCAGATCAAATACAATCCTGTGGACACTTCGGCAGCACTTCGTTACACTGACCGGAACTGTTACATCTGATCTCGCTTGACACCATATATATACAATTCTGATTTCGCTTGAATAGGTAGAATGTCAGTTCAAGCGAAATTAAATGAGTTGATTTCGCTTGAATCTGCACTACATGCACTAACAACAAAAGCCCGGACACGGCCCCGTGTCCACTGGGCACGGCCCCGTGTCCATCCACTTTCTCTTTCTTCATTAATTGAAGTTTGTCTGCATTAGTTGACCACGCCCCCGTGTCCGCTGGGCACGGCCCCGTGTGCAGAAGCGTATCTGTACTATCAAGATTTGCTTGGATTCTGCGAATCTTAGCGTTGACCACGGCCATGTTGAGCTGGGCACGCCCCCGTGTTGGGAAATAGAAGCTTCTACAACTTTGTCTTTTCTGCAGACACTTGGGCACGCCCCCGTGTCCGCTGGGCACGGGGCGTGTTCAGCCTTCTGATCTCTTATTTTTGCTTGGGAAGATGTTGTCGAGGGGTCAGGCATGCCACGTTTATTCCTCTTCTTGTATTTATGTTAGATTTAGCTGTATTTTTGCTTCTTTTGTTCATTTGCACTCATTTAATCCTGAAAATACAAAAGGAAGATAAAAGCACACTTTTTCCAACATTAGTACTAAAAAAGGGTTAGTTTTATGTCTCATTTGATGTAATTTATATGTTGCATTTTACACACATCAGTTTTCTGAATTGAACTTGCTTTCCGGCGACTGATGAAAACTTTTGCAGGTGTTCTAAAAACCATGTGAAGAAGACTAGGAGGAAAGGTTGTTATTTTTATATTAGGGTTTAAGCTGTTTTTGGGCCCATTTTAATCAAGCCCAACATATTTTTTTTTTGTTCGGAAGGGTCAGTAGGCTTTAAAGAGCATTACATTTTTTAAAAACTTTTGATGTTGCATTTCTACATTGTTACTTTTAAAATTTAGCTGATAAACTATACAATAAATATTCTAAATTCTTTTATTTAAACTTTGTCACTTTATCTACATACGCCGAATTGGTAAACAAAATTTTTGTTACGTTAATGAATTTAAAATATAATTTAATTCTGACCCCCGGATTAAAAACTTATGGTTACGTCTCTGACCGTCACTAGGTAACAAAAAGTGTATAGTTACATTCATAGAAGATGCTAATAGTTTCTACTATGTCAATAGGTAACAAAAAATATGTAGTTACATTTATAGTAGATGTTACTATATTTTGCTCTGGCAAAGTTTAAGATCTATAAACAAGAAGTAGAGCTTCATTGAAGTGGGTTGATCAAAACTCTACATACTGATAGAGGTAGTGAGTATTTTGATCCAGTGTATTTCCAACTAACTAGAATAATACATCATACCACAGCTCCCAATACACCAGAACAAAATGGTGTAGCAAATAGGAAGAATAGACTCTAAAGGAAATGGTTAATATTTCATTTCTACATTGTTATTTTTAAAATTTATCAAATAAACTATACAATAAATATTCTAATTTCTTTTATTTAAACTTTGTCAATTTATCTACATACGCCGAATTGGTAAACGAAATTTTTGTTGCGTTAATGAATTTAAAATATATTTAATTATGACCCCTTGATTAAAAACTTCTGGTTCTGTCTCTGACCGTCACTAGGTAACAAAAAGTATATAGTTACATTCATAGAAGATGCGAATAGATTATGCTATGTCAATAGGTAACAAAAAGTATGTAGTTACATTTATAGTAGATGTTACTATATTCTGCTATGTTTATTTATTGCATGTTAAAGATGAAGCTCTGGAAAAGTTTAAGATCTACAAAAAAATGTAGAGCTTCATTGAAGTGGGTTGATCAAAACTCTACATACTGATAGAGGTAGTGAGTATTTTGATCCAGTGTCTTTCCAACTAACTAGAATAACACATTATACCACAACTCCCTATACACCAGAACAAAATGGTGTAGCAAATAGGAAGAATAGACTCTAAAGGAAATGGTTAATATCATGTTGTCATATTCGGTCCTAAGTGAAGGCTTTTGGTGTGAGGCTATATTGACAACCTGATATTCGCTAAATAGGGTTCTGTTATGGGTGAAATTCTGAGCCCATATCCTGGATAGTATCTTGAATTATATCTTGATTACATAATATATGTTCAATACCAGGATGCTGAATCAGGATATTGGTACCATCCTGATACTGTATCCTGAGGATTACTAACGAATTGTGTGCAGGAGTACGAGTACAAGTTCACAACGTTCATGAAGACCTCTTCCCCTGAAGACTCGGTCCAAGTTGTTCAAAGAAGAACATTGAAGCCGCATTACTTGGTCTTCAACGTTCACATGGAATATTCGTTGGCATCCCCCTATTTTAGGAGATTTTGTTTTCATTTTGTAACTATAAATATACGGATAAACCAGATCATCTAAGACATCACATTCACTACTCTCGAGCTCTCATACTTTCTCTCGCAATTCACACACTTTTTGAAAAACATTGTAACACTTAGCAACGATCTGGTCAATATCATGCACTGTATCCTGACATTTGAAGTAATAAGAAAAACAAGGCAGCTGCGATTGTCAGCTCCCGAGGTTTTGTGCCGGTGATCTAGATTGTTCAAGGGCTTTCCTCGTACATCTCGTGTCACCCTTTACTTTTTTGGTCATTGTTTGATTATTGGTATAGCTCAATATCCTGAGCTATATCCTGAAAACTGTTTTTGCAAACAACTCAACCAGGATATTTTCGATACACATTCTTAGCACACTACCTCACAAAACTAATTTGATCACTTAATTGCTTAGGTAATTTTTGACCAAAACAATTTGGCGCCCACCGTGGGGCAAGTGGTGCTATTTCTACTAAAAGCTTTCTTAAAATCACTACTTGGTTTCCTATTTTCAAAACTTTTTGCCACACTATTTTCAATGGCCTCAAAATCAAACATGAGCTCTTCTACCGTGTCTGCTATAACCTCTGCAACAATTAGCTCGGTGCTTCCATCACCTCCAAGGACACAAGCTTCTTCACAGCCTCAAGTTCCCACAAGAAGGACCGAAACTCACCTGGCTCGAGATATTATTCCCACTTAGAATGTTCAAGGATCCGCTGCTTCAGGGAGAACCCCTATTATGGCTTCTAATGATGAAATTCTAACTTTGTTTGGTAGTATACAGGATCAGATGAAGCAACAGCAGGAGACCAACCAAATGCTGATAAGAGAAATACAACTCTTGAAATCTAGCTCAAGTAGACCTGCTAAGGATATTGTCACTCCCTTGCAGCCCAGAGCTTTGAACTTCAGTTCGGCAGTATATACTAAGGATAACAGGGGCAATATCGTACCTAGTCATTCCCAGAGCTATACTCCTGAGATACCCTCATCAATCAGGGCCTCAACTGTGACAGGATCAGGATATGCTCCAGGATATGGCCAGAATCCTCAGGATGGTAACGTGTCTAATAATACTAATACTCTTGCTACTAACAGTGTTGGATCTTTGCAGGATGCAGGTGTGACGTCAGCACTCTCTAAGGAGCTTCAGAAGTTGAAGGATATGATATCCAATGTACCTGGGGTTGTTCAGCCCATTCCAAAAGTATCCCAGGATAGCCACATGATATCCCGGTTTGCACATCCTATTTGTGATGCTGAAACTCCAAAAAGATTTCAAACTCCCAACATGAAGCTCTATGATGGAACCACGGATCCTTAGGAGCATATTGCTCATTATAGGGAAAGGATGGAAATTAACCCTATTCCTCCGGATCTCAAGGAAGCATGCCTTTGCAAGGGTTTTGGTTCCACTTTGACAGGATCAGCCCTAAAATGGCTCTTAAATGTTCCACCTCATTCAATTACATCGTTTGATCATTTGGTTAATTTGTTTAATAGTCAGTTTTCTTGCAGTATAAGTTTTGAGAAACTAACCAGTGATCTCTACAGGATAACTCAAGGTCCACAAGAATCCTTGAGGGATTACGTGAACAAGTTTAGCAGGGAGTCCTTAGATATCCCTAATCTTGACGTTGCTACAGCTGTGCAGGCTTTCAAGATGGGGTTGCAAAAGGATTCTCAATTTTACCAGGATCTTGTAATGAATCCTTGCAGGAACCTGGATGAAGCTCGAAACAGGGCTTTAAGATATATACGACTGGAAGATGATAAAAAGATGCAAGAGAGGATGAGTTCATCCTCAACCTATGAATCAACTAACAGGAAGTCAGAATCCTCGTATAAGCCGTATCGTTCTAAGCCATATGGCAGGAATGATAATAAGAAAGTGAATATTGTTGAGGATGAGGATGATGAGGAGTATCCTGAACTGTCAGAATACTGTTTTTCTGTTAATATACCTGAACTAATGTATGCCATGCAGGCTTTAGGAGATAAAGCCACGTGGCCCAGAAAGAACCAGCAAAAGGCTGATTGGAAAGATAAATCCAAATGGTGTGCCTTCCATGAGGATTTTGGACATGTTACGGAGGATTGCATAGCCTTGAGGAAGGAAATAAGCTACCTGCTAAGCAAAGGATATCTGAAGGATCTTCTGGGAAGAAAGAAGAATAAGGGTCAGGATACTGAGAAAGATCCTGAACGAGTAGCATCACCTCCCGCCGACGCCAAGATAATTACCTTTATCTCAGGAGGATCCGACATTTGTGGGACCTCTTATTCTGCAGCAAAAAGACATGCAAAGGAGGCTAAGGAAGAATGGGGAAACAAGCCGACCAGGATGACGACCCTTACAACTGATAAAGTGATAACGTTTGAAAATGATGATAGGGATAATGTCCAGGATCCCCATCATGATGGATTGGTAATAACTTTATATATTGCTAATCATTTTGTGCGCAAGATACTGGTGGATAATGGCAGCTCCGTCAACATAATTTAACTAGAGACGCTGAAAAGGATGAATATTTCCCAAATGGATATCACTTCAAAATCCACTGTACTTGTAGGGTTCAGTGGAGAGGCTAAGAATACTGTTGGAGAGATAAAACTGCCAGTATATGTTGAAGGAGTCAACTCAATGCAACATTTTTGTGTCATGGACTCCTTATCCTGCTACAATATCATATTGGGCAGGCCATGGATCCATGATATGAAGGCTGTGCCGTTAACCTATCATCAGTGTATCAAGATCCCTACCCCTTGGGGGGGTTGTCAAGGTAGAGAGTGATCAACAAGAGGCAAAGGAATATTATTCTTCCTCGATGAAATCCTCAACAACGCCCAAAGCAGGATATCAATTAAAGACACGAGCCCAGGATATCATGGAAGCTTCAGAGCAGGATATTAAGAAAATTATCTTGGACCAGGATAATCCAGATATCTCGGTGCTCGTAGGAACCAATATCCCTCAGGATATTGAAGATAAGTTAACTAACTTTTTGAAATGCAGGATGTCAACATTCGCATGGAAGCATGAGGATATGACAGGTATCTCTAAGGATATTATAACTCACAAGCTTGGAATTGACAGGTCTTTCAAGCCTGTTCAACAAAAGAGAAGGAAGTTTGCTCCAGAGCGAAATGTAATTATTCAAGAAGAGGTTGAAAGATTATTGAAGTCCAAAATGATTAGGGAAGTTAAATTTCCCAAGTGGCTAGCAAACGTGGTCGTAGTTCAAAAGAAGAATGGGAAATGGAGAGTTGTGTAGATTACACAGACTTGAACAAAGAATGTCCTAAAGACCCATTTCCTCTGCCTCATATAGACTCGATGGTGGATGCAACTGCCGGTCATGAGATGTTAACCTTCATGGATGCATCCTCAGGATTTCAGCAGATCCAAATAGAACCTTCAGATCAGAAGGATACTGCTTTCATGAAACCAACAGGTATTTATTGTTATACTGCTATGCCTTTTGGTTTGAAAAATGTAGGTGCAACGTACCAAAGATTGGTGAACATGATGTATAAAGACAAACTGGGGGACACCATGGTGGTGTACATTGATGATATGGTAGTAAAATCCAAGAAGGCTAAGGATCATCTCCAGGATATTGAAGGAGCATTTGATATCCTGGATCAGTGTAACATGAAGCTAAATCCTACCAAGTGCCATTTTGGAGTGGGGGCAGGAAAATTCTTAGGATATATGGTAACTAAAAGGGGTATAGAAGCAAGCCCAGAACAGATCAAAGCTATCCTGGATATCAAGTCACCTTCCAACATGAAAGATGTACAAAGATTGACAGGACAAGTAGCAACCCTGAACAATTTATATCAAGATCCTTAGAGAAATGTAAAGAATTCTACGATATCCTGAAGAAAAATAAGAAATTCGAGTGGGGAGAAAAGCATGAAGCAGCCTTGCAGGAGTTAAAGCAATATCTTTCAACTGCACCCTTATTGATGAAGCCCGAGGATGGTGAACCATTATCCCTATATCTTGCAGTGTCAGGGAATGCAGTAAGTGCTGTTTTGGTCAAGGATCATGAAGGTCAGCAGTATCCTGTCTATTATGTTAGTAAAAGTTTATTAGATGCTGAAACTAGATATTCACATTTGGAGAAATTGATATTAGCCCTAGTTATGGCATCAACTAAGCTTAGACATTATTTTGAGACACATAGGATTCATGTTAAAACTCATTATCCTGTTAAAAATGTGCTTAGAAAACCTGAGATGTCGGGTAGAATGGCTAAGTGGTCAGTAAAGCTAAGTGCCTATGATCTAGTATATGAACCCAGAAATGCTATAAAATCTCAGGCTCTAGCAGACTTTATGGCTGATTTCAGTAGTGATATTCAAAATGAAGTAGACCTAGAAGTACAACAACTAGGAGAAACCTTAGAATCCTGGACATTATACACTGATGGTGCATCTAATGTGAGAGGTGTAGGATTGGGTATACTACTAAAATCGCCACAGGGGGACATATTACCCCAGGCTATTGGGTGTGAATTTCCTTCCACTAATAATGAAGTAGAATATGAAGCTTTGATTGTAGGATTAGAGTTGGCCAAGAACATGAATGTTAAAAATTTGCAAGTATATGTTGATTTCTTATTAATTACTAACCATTTCAATGGATCCTATGCAGTCAAAGGTGAAGGATTAATCGAATATCTTGAAATTGTCAAAAAAATTAGCAGGATATTTCGAAGTTTTTACACTTGAACAGGTACCAAGAGAGGATAATGCTGAAGCGGATGCTTTGGCAAACTTGGGATCTACAGTTAGGATACCAGAAGGAACTCAAATACCAATGTCCAATACTACATATCATGTATCCTGCGACGGAACACTTCAAGCCTCAGGATAAGGAAGTGTCAAGTATCCAGGATCCTGACAATGAGTATCCTGAGAAGAATCCGGAGTCATGGATAGCTCCGATCATAAAATACCTTAAAGATGGAGACATCCCTAAAGATGAGAATCCTAAGGCTTTCAGGATGAAGGTATCCCGTTTTACTATTATAGATAATATTTTGTATAAAAAGTCTCTTGCAGGACCATACTTAAGATGCTTGGAGGATCCTGAGACCAAGGAGGTACTTCAGGATATCCATGAAAGAGATTGTGGCAACCATACTGGGGGCAGATCACTATTCTCGAAGGTGCTAAGAACAGGATACTTTTGGCCGACAATGAGGAAAGATGCAGCAGAATATGCTCGAAGATGTGATGCATGTCAAAGGTACAACAATATACTACATCAGCCTGCTGAGCCATTATATCCTATTGCTTCCCCTTGGCCATTCATGAAATGGGGGATGGACATAGCGGGGAAGTTGCCCAAGGCTCTAGGAGGAAAAGTTTTTATGCTAGCAATGACAGACTATTTTTCCAAATGGGTTGAAGCTGAGGCATTTGTTCAAGTCAGAGACCAAGAAGTAGTATCCTTCATAAAAAGGAATATCCTGACTAGGTTTGGGATACCAGCTGAGATAATATGTGACAATGGCTCTCAATTCATTAGCAAGAGAACCACCGATTTTTGCAAAACTTGGGGAATCAAGATGATCACATCCACACCGGTATATCTTCAAGTAAATGGGTAGGCAGAATCCTCGAACAAGATAATTGTCAACAATTTGAAGAAGAGACTAGGGGCTAAGAAAGGAAGATGGGCAGAAGAATTACCCTTTGTCTTATGGGCTGATAGAACAACAGTAAAGAGTACAACTGGGCAAACCCCAATTTCTTTGGTGTTTGGGGCAGAAGCAGTGATCCCGACAGAAACGGTGATACCTACAGCAAGATCAGGCCACCGGGATCCTGAGGCGAATCCTAAAGCTTTGTGCCAAGAATTAGATACTGTGGATGAAACAAGAGATGCGGCAAAGCTAAGGATGGCAGCATATCAACAGAGGATATACAGAGCATATAACAAGAACCTAAGGACTAGAAGGTTTCAAGTTGGAGATTGGGTGTTAAGGAAGGCTTTTCAAAATACTACTAACCCTGCTGATGGAAAGTTAGCTCCAAAATGGGAAGGACCATATGAGATTGAGTCGGAATCTGGGAAAGGAGCATACAGACTTAAGAATATGGAGGGGGTGTATTGCCAAGATCCTGGAATTCTATACACCTCAAAGCCTATTTTAAGTGAGTTTAGAATTTAATTTCTAACTCAGGATGGTATGAATTCTATTTCTTTTAAATATAATTTTATTTCTTTTTGAACCCAATACTGACTTAAGCATCGGAGGGGTGTTAGCCAAGCTAACACCCACCTTAGTTTAAGGTTGTTTTACAGAATTTGTGTCACGGCCCCCGTCCCGGTTTTACCCGGTTCAGAGGCCGCGGGACAGAAACCCGTGGTATTAGTGTTATTAGGCAGTGGAAATTTTAACAGGATCATTTAGATGGAAAACACTCCTTTTTATTTTATTTCAACTTTCGGGACAAACCCCGTAATTTACAATAAAGGGATTTCACTGGGAAAATCCCTAGTTACAAAAACATGTTTATTTATTTACTGAGCCACTTTCTTCAAGCTTTAGTGCTACGCGTCACTTTTCCTGGTTCACAGTAAATCACCTGAAACATGTTTAAAAAGGTTTTATCAGCGGGGAAATACTGGCGAGTCATTCAATTTGCACAAAATGACACATTGTTACAATTTACAGCATTAAGCGTTTTTATACTTGCCCCTATCTTTTAATTAGCTGGTTCAGCTGTCTATGACTGTGGACATATCACAAATTAGGCTCGCCCACCTAAGTGATAAATCGTTAGTAGTAATGTGCACAAAACCCCCACTTACTGCCAGTAATTAAAGATTAGCAAAGACTTAATCACTGGAAAGTATAACTGGAAAACATTTAGGGTTTTGTAAAGCAATTTGATAAAAAGAGAATGACTCACATTGTGAGTTTAGTTGGACAGAGTTTTGCCTACTGATTTAGCCTCGTAACCAAGTTAAATAACAATGCACACGAAACTAGGTTAGTAACTTAATACAACATTTACGATAAACTCACGAAATCAAAACCCTCACGACGAATGACAAAGTATAGCCCGAATTCGGGCAGCACTTAAACATCCATCGGATCGGTTTCAATCGATCTGACATTGTATCGTAGCAGTGATCGAGTTATTACCCTGTAATCGTAGCAGCGTTTCGATACTTAAAACTACTAAATTGAGCAGAATGTTTCGTTTTCGAACTGATTTTTCGAACACAGAAGAAAGCCATGCAACGTTCCATTTATAGCTGAAAATTGAGTTTTACGCGGCCCGCGTAAACTCGAAGAAAAATCTACGCGGCCCGCAAGGGTCACCCTAGCTACGGCTAGGGCTACCGTGTCACATGTAGGCTTGCCACGTGTCTGACACGTGGCTTGAAGCTTATCCGGAGATTTTTCAAGCTGTCGCGCCCCGCGTAAGCTTTCCTTGAGTCTTACACGGCCCGCGACAGATCAATAAAATCGAATTTCAAGCTGTCTACTTACAAAGTATTTTGGGACATTTTTGCAGGTCCTCACATCCTTCCCACCTTATTTAAAATCTTGTCCTCTAGATTTACTGAAACAGGTAAGGGTACCTTCGCTTCATTTCCGATTCCAGTTCCAAGGTATACTCAAGTCCTCTTTTTGACTCCAACTTTACTTTGACCAGCACCAAGCTTTTGTGCTTGAGGAACTTAATTTTTCTCTCTTCTATTTGAAGCGGTTTTTCCACAAATTTCAACTTTTCATTTACCTCTACGTCTTGAAGAGGTACTAGCAGGGATTCGTCAGATAAACATTTCTTGAGATTAGATACATGAAGCACGTCATGTACCCCAGCTAGCTCTTCTGGTAGTTGTAAGTGATAGACAACTGGTCCTATCCGCTGGATCACTGGGAATGGTCCTATGTACCTTGGACTTAGCTTTCCCTTCTTACCGAACCGAACTACCCCTTTCTGAGGAGAAACTTTCAAGAGTACCTTGTCTCCAACTTGAAATTCTAATGGCTTACGTCGATTGTCTACATAACTTTTCTGGCGATCTCGAGCCATTTTCAGTCTTTCCTTGATTTGAGTTATCTTATCGGTGGTTTCCTGTACAATCTCGGGACCTGATAACTGACTTTCTCCTATTTCTGCCCAGCAAACTGGAGTTCAGCACTTTCGTCCATACAGTGCTTCGAATGGGGCAGCCTCGATGCTTGCATGATAACTATTGTTATAGGAGAATTTGATTAAGGGTAGGTGGTCATCCCAGTTTCCCCCAAAATCTATTACACATGCCCTGAGCATGTCTTCCAGGGTTTGGATCATCCTTTCACTTTGTCCGTCTGTTTGGGGATGGTATGCAGTACTTAAATTCAGTCGGGTCCCCATTGCTTCTTGGAAACTTGTCTAGAAATGCGAAGTGAAGCGACTATCCCTATCCAATACTATGGAGAGTGGGACTCCATGTAAGGATACTACCTCGTCTATGTATAACTTTGCTAATCTTTCCATGCTAAAGGTTTCCTTCATCGGCAAAAAATGAGCCAATTTGGTTAATCGATCTACAATCACCCAGATTGCATCGTTACCTTTCCTGGTCTTGGGTAACTTGGTAACAAAGTCCATTGTTATTAGTTCCCATTTCCATATAGGCATTTCTAATTGTTGAAGTAAACCTGAAGGTTTCTGGTGTTCTGCCTTAACTTGCGAACAAGTTAGACACTTAGATACATATCTAGCTATGTCCTTTTTCATTCCTATCCACTAGAAGTTACTTCTTAAATCTTGGTACATCTTATTATTACCAGGGTGCATGGTATATCTAGATTTATGGGCTTCCTCTAAAATTTTATTTCTTAAATTTCCTTGCTTAGGTACCCAAATCCTTTTCTTATGGAATCTCCAAATTCCATCAGTCCCTTGCTCTAATTCCTTTATCCTTCCTTTCATTCCTTCAGCATCATTCTTGATTACTGTTTCTTGAACGTTCTTCAGTTGTTCCATTAAATCTAATTGGAGATTTAATCTAAGAGCACAGACTCGTCTTTGTTTTTCATGATACTTACGACTCAAGGCATCTGCTACTACATTTGCCTTTCCTTCGTGATATTGAATATCACAGTCGTAGTCACTTAGAATTTCCATCCATCTTCTTTGCCTCATATTTAATTCTTTTTGCCCAAATATGTACCTTAAACTCTTATGATCTGTATAGACTGTAAACTTACTTTCGTACAGATAATGTCTCCAAATTTTAAGGGCAAAAATTATTGCTCCTAATTCTAAGTCGTGAGTTGTATAATTCTCTTCGTGCTTCTTCAATTGCCTTGATGCATACACAATTACCTTTTTGTGTTGCATTAGCACACATCCTAATCCCAACTTAGAAGCATCGCAGAAGACTTCAAAATTTTCTGTTCCATCGGGTAAAGGCAAGAATTGGGGCATTTATTAATCTTTGCTTTAAAATCCTAAAGGCCTCTTCTTGCTTGGGTCCCCATTCAAACTTAACAGTTTTACAGGTTAGCTTAGTTAATGGAACAGTTATCTTAGAGAAGTCTCTTATAAAGCGCCTGTAATATCCAGCTAATCCTAGAAAACTTCTAACTTCGGTAGCTGATTGAGGGACTTTCCAATTTGTGATCGCTTCTATCTTAGAAGGATCTACATGAATTCCTTCGTGATTCACCCTGTGTCCTAAAAATTGTACATCTTCTAACCAAAATTCACACTTCGAGAATTTGGCATAAAGCTTTTCTTTTCTTAACAGGGTTAAGAGTGCATGTAGGTGCTCACAGTGCTCATCCTGACTTTTGGAATAAATAAGTATATCGTCAATAAAGACAATTACGCATTTATCCAAATATGGTTTACAGATCCTATTCATCATGTCAATAAATGTTGCAGGAGCATTAGTTAGTTCAAATGGCATGACTGTAAACTCGTAGTGACCATACCTAGTCCTGAAAGCAGTTTTAGGTATGTCTTCTTCCTGTACCTTCAGCTGATGATATCCGGAGCGCAAGTCTATTTTGGAAAAATATCTAGCTCCTTGAAGTTGATCAAAAAGATCATCAATCCTAGGTAATGGGTATCGATTCTTAATTGTAATCTTATTCAATTCCCTATAATCGATACACATTCGCATTGAACCATCCTTCTTTTTCACAAATAACACAGGTGCTCCCCAAGGGGATGAACTTGGTTGTATGAATCCTTTGCTTAGCAATTCATCTAACTGCTTTTTCAGTTCTAACATTTCGGTGGGTGCTAACCGATAAGGTGTCTTAGCTATTGGTGTAGTTCCAGGAATTAGATGAATTCTAAACTCTACTTCCCTATTGGGTGGTATTCCTGGTAGCTCTTCCGGTAATATATCTGGGTATTCGGATACTACAAGAATTTCCTTAAGTTCCTTACCTTTAGTGTTAATGATTACTGAAATCATATACACTATTCCTTGTTTTCGTTCGTAACTAGCAACTTTCATTACTGAAATGAACTTCATTGGTTTACGCGGTTTATCTCCTGTAACCACAACTATTTCTCTTGCGGATGTATGAATTTCTATGGAATTCTTATTACAGAGGATTCGAGCATGGTTGGCTACCAACCAATCCATTCCAAGAACGACATCGAATCCAGCTAATTTCATAGGTAGCAGGTTTGCAGAAAATTTATGGCCTAAAAGTTCTATTTTCCTTTCTTGCAGAACCTTATCTATTTTAACAGAGTTTCCATCTATCGTTTCTACCGTATAAATTTGCCTAAGTTTGGTTAAAGGTTGCTTAAGAGTTTCACAAAATGAAGTATTAATAAAGCTTTGGTTTTCACCAGAGTCGAATAATACTTTTGCATAAACGCCATGTACAAGAAACGTACCAGCTATCACATCCGGAATCAGATCTGCTTCTTGTGTAGTTAGCTGAAAAGCTCTGGCATTTTTCTTGTTGGTTCCTTCAGCAGGTTTGGCCTTGTTGTCAGCTGGCTTAACCAACTTAGGGCATTCTGGTCTAAAATGCCCAGCTTCTCCGCAATTGTAGCAGATCTTTGATTTCTTATTGCACTCCTCCTCTCGGTGCCCCGGTGCCTTGCAGAAATTGTAATTTTCCTTACATTTTCCGAAATGTTTCTTTTTGCAATTCCCGCAAAATGGCGGTATGGAAAACTGCCTGGTTCCCTTTTTCTTGTAATTACTATTATTACCCACACGGAAGCCTTGGGTAATCTTTTGTGCCAATTCCTTTTTCCTGTTTTCTTCTCTCGTGCGCACCAGTCCGTCAGTCAAGGTGTTGGCCAATTCGACAACATCGTCAATTGTGCGAGGTCTCGCAGCTTTGACAATATCACGAATCTCGCTAATTAAACCCCAAATATAGCAAGAAATAAGTACCAGTTCTGGCGAAGTCAGAGTTGGCACAATTCTGGCAAACTCAAAAAATTTCGAAGTATACCACCGACAGTCAACATCCACCATCCGGTGGTTCAGGAACTTATTTGTCATTTGTTCCTTTTCATAGTCAGGACAAAATTTTCTTTCCACTAATCTCTTAAATTCCTCCCAACTCATGGCATAAGCCACGTCACTTCCCTTGGCTTGTAGCACCGTGTTCCACCATTCTAACGCCTCTTCTTTGAAAAGGTGGGATGCATACATTACAATGTCTTCCTCTGCACATTTACTGATTTTAATTACTGCTTCGGTTTTTCTAACCAACGCAGTGCGGCAGTCGCCCCTTCATTGCCTGCAAATTCTACTGGCTTACATGCAAGAAATTCCTTGTAAGTGCAACCAGGTGTTACTACTTTCATCTTTTTAAGTATTGGGGCTTGAACCACATTATTATCGTTATTACCACCTCCATTTACACGGTTACTGAAATTATCGTCGCGAGTGCGTTTGCTATGGTTGGCTTGCGAAGGTTCAGCGGGGTTCTTAACAGCAGCGACTATTGCTTGGATAGCATTGGCTATTCCCTGAGCAACGGTATTTTCTATATCTTGCCTATTAAGAAAATGATCCTCATTGTTTTGTTCAGATTGATTGACTTCGGTTGCCGGTTGGTTTATTGCGTTTTCCATCTGATAATTAACAATACATATAAATTATTGGTACCAAATTGATAACATTTAAACACAGCAAGGCAATCACACATAGTTAAATCAACACGTATAGCCAAAATCGTCGACTTTGCGACATTCATATATATTTTTATAATATTATGCATCCGTACACCCCAGGTATTTACAGATGTTTATTTTTGTTATTATTATACAATATTATATTATTATTATTATTATATGGATTAAGATATTTTTTTTCTACGTATTATTATTATTATTATTATTATTATTATTATTATTATTATACAAACACACAACCACCGTTAGCTGGCCTTTCAGAAACGAAGCTCCCTCTCGTCGTACTTCCACGTAATCCTTTCCCCCATGTCTCAAATCCGATTTCCCGCATCCACCAGTTCCTCGCCGTAGTGGCGTAATTCAGCAACGTTTTCTGCGCTCATAGGTGGAAATGGTGCAGCTTCAGGATCAAACTGGGGAAAATAAACATTGGGGTTATTCATGAAATTCTGAAAATGTCAGTCGCTCGTCCACCATTCTTCCAGCTGGCCTGTAGCAGGTTGTGGGTTGACAATAGGGTCTGGGATAGCAGGTTCCAAATTAATTGGAAGTTCAGATTGGGCAGGGAAATTGAAAAAGGGTTTCGTCAGCTGGTCCGATGAGGTCACAATTTGCTAGTTTCCTATCAAGCTCTTCCCACGGTGGCATCTCCTGGGCTTGACCGGAATTCTCCCCTATTTCCTTCCCCTTTCCTTTGTCTTTTGGGTCCTCTGTCTTTTTCACCTTTTGGGCAGGTGGCTTCTTCCTTCGTCCGCATTTCCAGTCCAGAATTCTTCTCCTCCTTTTAGGCTTGGGTTTCTCCTGGGGTTGGGCCAGGAACACTAGTAGCTCCTCAGTATCCGCCTGATACCCTGACTGGATTCCTGTTGTATCCATATCGGTGGTATGGATAGTAAAGTTTCGGAGTGCCTCCGACAGTTCATTCATGTTGTTAGCACATATGAAGAAACACACAAAATTCAAGTTAAAATCTTATGTATTGTGAATTAAATTTTCACAGAATCACAAATTGGCAATCTGGAAAATTAAGTATTTCTAAATACTTAATTGGCTTAAATAAGTGGCTCTGATACAACCTTTTTCTGTCACAGCCCCCGTCCTGGTTTTACCCGGTTCAGAGGCCGCGGTACAGAAACCCGTGGTATTAGTGTTAATTAGGCAGCGGAAATTTTAACAGGATCGTTTAGATGGAAAACACTCCTTTATATTTTATTTCAACTTTCGGGACAAACCCCGTAATTTACAATAAAGGGATTTCATTGGGAAATTCCCTAGTTACAAAAACATGTTTATTTATTTACTGAGCCACTTTCTTCAAGCTTTAGTACTACGCGGCACTTTTACTGGTTCACAGTAAATCACCTGAAACATGTTTAAAGAGGTTTTATCAGCGGGGAAATACTGGCGAGTCATTCAATTTGCACAAAATGACACATTGTTACAATTCACAGCATTAAGGGTTTTTATATTTGCCCCTATCTTTTAATTAGTTGGTTCAGCTGTCTATGACTGTGGACATATCAAAATTAGGCTCGCCCACCTAAGTGATAAATCATTAGTAGTAATGTGCACAAAACCCCCACTTACTGCCAGTAATTAAAGATTAGCAAAGACTTAATCACTGCAAAGTATAACTGGAAAACACTTAGGGTTTTATAAAGCAATTTGATAAAAAGAGAATGACTCACATTGCGAGTTTAGTTGGACAGAGTTTTGCCTACTGATTTAGCCTCGTAACCTAGTTAAATAACAATGCACACGAAACTAGGTTAGTATCTTAATACAACATTTACGATAAACTCACAAAATCAAAACCCTCACGACGAATGACAAAGTATAGCCCGAATTCGGGTAGCACTTAAACATCCATCGGATCGGTTTCAATCGATCGGACATTGTATCGTAGTAGTGATCGAGTTATTACCCGGTAATCGTAGCAGCGTTTTGATACTTAAAACTACGAAATTGAGCAGAATGTTTTGTTTTCGAACTAATTTTTCGAACACAGAAGAAAGCCATGCAACGCCCCATTTATAGCTGAAAATTGAGTTTTACGCGGCCCGCGTAAACTTGAAGAAAAACCTACGAAGCCCGCAAGGGACACCCTAGCTACGGCTAGGGCTACCGTGTCACATGTAGGCTTGCCACATGTCTGACACGTGGCTTGAAGCTTATCCGGAGAACTTTCAACCTGTCGCGCCCCGCGTAAGCTTTCCTTGAGTCTTACGCGGCCCGCGACAGATCAATAAAATTGAATTTCTTGATTTTTCACAAGGATTAGGGTTTTAGGGGTCCGGGTTTCTACTTACAAAGTATTTTGGGACATTTTTGCAGGTCCTCACATTATGCTTCAGGATATCACTCCAGGATAAATGCTCAAGATAAACCGAAAGATTAAAGGATTGACCCCCTCTCTCACGTTTAAGGGATCCTTATCCCTTCAAAGGTTTAAAGGTATTCACCTTTCTCTCGAATTGGGTTTAAACACCCCGCCTGGAGCACAAGATATTCAAGGATAGTTCAAGATAGCGGGACCAGTTCATGTAAAAGTGGTTGACAATTTCGTTATTATTGGCTATATCCTGAATCGCTAAGGTATACGAGGATTGATCACCCTCTCTCACGAAAGAGTATTTTCATACTCTCTAAGGTTTTAAGGTTTTCACCTTTCTAAGTCTTAGAGTTTATACACTCCCGCCTGTAGCGCTTGAAAATTAGGGTTTATCCCCAGGATATTAAGGGTTTATCCCCAGAAAAACTAAGGTCTAGGGACAGGTTCCAAACAAAATATAATTGTATTTACATCGAGAAATTCTTAAGTATTCAAATATGCTGAACACAAGGGACATGCACCTTGATGCAATCCAAAGGTTGAACTCAGTTTCCTGAATGTACACAGGGGACATCCACGAGGGAAATGTTGCAAAGGGATCAAAGGTAGAAAATTTGAATCAACTCTCTAAGAGTCTTTGGTATGATCTCTCCTTTTTTATCTTTTGAAATCTTATATAAGTAACTTAAGTTTTTTGAGTTATGAATATCCTGATCAGGATATTTTTCAATACTTTTCAGGATATTTTCCCAAAATGTTTCCTATGATATTTAAGGAGAAATGCTTTTGAAATCAAACACATGCGATAAAAATACAACAATAAAGATAAGGCTTAAAAGTTAGTTATTTATTATTCACAATCAAAAGACTGCACTATTGGCTTCATCTCAAAACGCGACTCATCCACCAACAGTGCAAATAGTTCTAAAATATACTTACCTAAACAGTTGAAGGCTTCGTCTTGGAACCCAAGATCCCTCCACCTTCAACTGTTGATTGTTCAAAAGCATGTTAACATTGATGACCAAGGGCTTCGTCCTGAAACTCAGGATCCCTCCACCTTTGGCCATCATATTGTATCTAAGTGCAGGAAAAGTAAATTATTTTGGGGATTACAGACCAACATTCAAATTTAAAAAAGTGGGCTCCGGCATAGGCATCAATATCCATCATCGCCCACTTGAATGCCCTCACACATCGGCATCACCACCAGCCTTCTCCTCCTTCAAAGCTTCAGCATCCTGAGCAGCATCCTCTCCAGCATCCTCACCAGCATCCTTTCCAGTATCCTTCTTCTCTCCAGCCTTGTCCACCACCTCGGCTGCTTTAGAAGTCTCTCCAGCTCCAGCTTTGGCAAGATATGGCACAGGATTGCCTCTGAGCTCCTTAAGCTTTGCCACCCAGGAGTCAACCGGCCAGGATGGGCACTCAAGACCTGTCTCCTTAGCTTCATAAGCCATCTTGATCCGAGCCTGCAACAAGGAGACAACAGCGGAATTTTTGATCCCCTCCCGGAAGGAGATCATGGCCGCCTGTTCGTGCTTAACATGGATGACTGCCAGCTTCACTTCGGCATCCTGAGTGACCTTCTTCAGCTTATCCTCATAATGCCGTGTCTTGGCTTCAGCAATGGTGCCCTGGTCAGCTATGGTGGTCTCGAGTTGTTTGATCTTGGCCTCATAGAGCTTGGCTGTACCACAGGCATCAGTATAAAGATAGAGCATATGCTGGAGACCCTGCAATTTAGGATACAGGTAAAGATTAAAATTTACTAACCAGGATATTCCATCAGGATATATATGTGTAGGATGTAGTACCAAGATATTACCTTATTAAGGAAGGAGGTCATAGGCTCTAAGGACTCGGTGAAGATGAGTTCTTCATAGGAGAATCCTTCAGAAGCTGGAGTGGTGATCTCTGAACCTTTTTCTCTTCTTGGACGTGGAAGCACGAGTCCTTGGGTTAGGCTTAGGAGCAATGACCGGTTTGGAGCTGGTGACGGCAGGGGTCTCTTTCTTGACGTTGACAAGAGTAGGATAGCTGTCAAGCTCATCAAGGTCCAGGAGGATTGGAACTTTGCTGGCATCTGCATACAGGGAGCAACTTTAAAACCCTTTTCATAATGATATCAAATAAAAAAATATGTATGCAGGATATTGAGCAGGATTCTTACCAGACATGTTTGAGCTGGAATGTTGGCTTGAAGACGCTGGGTACGGATTGAAACTTCTTTCAACTTCTGGGAGAAGTCTGATGGTGTTGATTCTCTTCTCTGAGTCAGCAAGAGGAGGTGCAAGCTTCCTGAAATCAGCTGTATACAAGAAAATAAAAAAAATTAGTTGAGGATATAAGACAGGATCATCCTAAAACCCAAAATTCTACCCTTTCTCACCACTTCATCGGATATTCTGCTCCACGAGGGATCGAATCTCATTTCACGAAGAAAATTTGGATTTCCATTCCTCCTCGTTCCTGGTGGCACGGAGTATCAGTGGATCGCTAGAGGTAGAGTAAAACAGGAATCGGCAAGAACCATGGCATCTAAGCCGGCATGCTAAGGGAAGGTCATGAACGGAAAGATCAGGAATGTGGGTATTCTTGATTCGATCAAGAACAAGCAAGACTCGCCAAAGCATTGGCATCGTTTGACTAAAGCTGATCTTGGTGATACGAAAAAACTCAATGATAAAATCAGGGAAAGGAAATTGAAGCCCTAAGGTGAATGGAAAAGCATTGAAACACAGCCATTCGTTAGAAACCATGTTTGATCGGATTTCCCGATCAAACGACCGAAACACAGTCCCTTCCGGGAAGATGCCGGAGGTTTTAAGGGCCGACAGGTGAGCGTTATCAAATGAACATATTTCCTTCTCCGGATCTTGGAGGATATTCTGGTGGATAAATGTGGGAGCAGAATCGCCGGAGCTGGATCTTGTTTGCCTCTTCATATCTTCTCCGAAATAGTGTGTAGAAAATAAGAGAAAAGGAAGAGCGGATTTTTACCTTTTTCCTTCTTGATGGAGATTAAATGTAGATAAGGGTGAGAAGATATAGGGAAGCAATGAGTAAATATAGACTGAGCAGTTACAGGAGGTCACATCAAGTCTTATCTCTTAATTACCTTGGTTATCATGAAAAATGTAATCGTTAGCTCCAGGATCCTTAACGGTAACATTTTTGGAGACAATTGTTATGGGTGAAATTCTAAGCCCATATCCTGGATAGTATCTTGAATTATATCTTGATTACATAATATATGTTCGCGACCAGGATGCTGAATCAGGATATTGGTACCATCCTGATACTGTATCCTGAGGATTACTAACGAATTGTGTGCAGGAGTATGAGTACAAGTTCACAACGTTCATGAAGACCTCTTCCCCTAAAGACTAGGTCCAAGTTGTTCGAAGAAGAACGTTGAAGCCGCATTACTTGGTCTTCAACGTTCACATGGGAATATTCGCTGGCATCCCCCTATTTTAGGAGATTTTGTTTTCATTTTGTAACTATAAATATACGGATAAACCAGATCATCTAGGACATCACATTCACTACTCTCGAGCTCTCATACTTTCTCTCGCAATTCACACACTTTCTGAAAAACATTGTAACACTTAGCAACGATCTGGTCAGTATCCTGCACTGTATCCTGACATTTGAAGTAATAAGAAGGACAAGGATGTTGCGATTGTCAGCTCCCGAGGTTTTGTGTCGGAGATCTAGATTGATCAAGGGCTTTCCTCGTACATCTCGTGTCACCCTTTACTTTTTTGCTCATTGTTTGATTATTCGTATAGCTCAATATCCTAAGCTATATCCTGAAAACTGTTTTTGCAAACAACTCAACCAGGATATTTTCAATACACATTCTTAGCACACTACCTCACAAAACTAATTTGATCAGTTAATTGCTTAGGTAATTTTTGACCAAAACTAATAAAAGGAACAAGATTACCCCTTTTAAGCTATGGTATAGAAACCACCATAGTTGAGTAAATTGAGAGTTTGAGGTTGTAGAGCCGTGGTATGGCTCACTGATCCTAAGATAAGGAACATATGAGAAAGAGGTATATATTGCATTTTCATTGGGTATGTTGAGCATTCGTTTGCTAATAGGTTCCAAGCTTTAGTAAATCTCAAGTGGCTGACCAAGTAATGGATACTTCTCCAGAACCTAGGAGAAGTGCAAGAGCAAGAAAAGCTAAATTATTTGGTGACGATTATCAACTATATTTAGTTAAAGGATCTAGAGATGAGATTCAAACTCAATATCAATATTTTTTCAATATTGAGAAAGATCCTAGAACCTATAGTGAAGCCATGTCATCTTGGATGTTGCTTTCTGGAAAGAATATATTAATGATGAGATGGACTCTATATGTATAGATGAAAGTAGATGGTTCCATTGATAAATTTAAAGCCCGATTTGTAATCCAAGGCTTTAAACAAAAGGAAGCGATAAACTACTGTGACACATATACTCCTGTAGCAAGAATATCCACAATTAGATTGTTAGTTGCTTTAGTAGCAATATACAATCTTGTGGTTCACCAAATGCATGTGAAAATAACCTCCTTAAACGGTGATTTGGAAGATGAGATATATATGAAGCAACGAAAGGGTTTCATTATGGCTGGTAATGAGCATAAGGTGTGTAAGCTTGTTAAGTCGTTGTATGGCTTAAAGCAAGCACCTAAACAGTGGCATAAAAAATTTAATGATGTGGTGTTCTCTAATGGTTTTGTATTAAACCAAGCGGACAAGTGTGTGTATCGAAAATTTGATGCTTCTAGAAAAGGATCCATAAGTTGCCTATATGTAGATGACATGTTGATCTTTGGTGCTGACCAAGATCAAGTTGATAAAATAAAGAATTTTTTTGTCATCTTGCTTCGACATTAAAGACATGGGGGAGGCGTAATTGACTCTTGGTATAAGGATTGAATGAGAGAAAAATGGTACTCTAATCTCTCAATCTCATTATATTGAGACGATTTTGAAGAAATTTAATTTTCAAGATAGCTCTCCAGTTAGCACTTATATAGATCTTGCTTTTAAGCTCTCACCTAATAAAGGTGTTGCGGTAAGTCAACTTGAATACTCAAGAGCTATTCGATCTCTCATGTATGCAATAATAAGCACTAGACCGGATATAGATTATGTTGTTGGAAAGCTTTGTATGTATACTAGCAATCCAAGTATAATTTATTGGCAAGCTATAAATTGAATGTTTAGGTTCTTGAAAGGAACCATGAAATATGGTTTGAGTTACACTGGATTTCCTTCAGTTATAGAAGGTTATTCTGATGCAAGCTGGATTAACAGCATGGAAGATCATTCTTCCACAAGTGGATGGACTTTTCTACTTGGGGGAGGTGCTATATCTGGGGCATCTTAGAAACAGACTTGCAAAACTAACTCAACAATGAAAGAATTTGTAGCATTAGTAGCAGCTAGTAAAGAAGCTGAATGGCTAAGAAACTTGATTTATGAGATTCCATTGTGGCCTGAACCAATATCTATCAAATGTGATAGTGATGCTACCTTGGCTAAGGCCTATAGCCAAGTGTATAATGGGAAGTCTAGACACTTAGGTGATAGACACATCATGACTCGTGAGCTCATCATGCATGGTGTGGTATCAATGGAGTTTGTGAGAACTCAACAGAACTTAGCTGACTATTTAACCAAAGTGTCGAGTAAGATCTTGTACACAAGGAGGCTGTAGGGATGGGATTAAAGTCCACATGATATTCTCATGCTAAGATGCCCAATTCCCACCTAATATGACATTAGGTGTTGAATTCAATGTGGAAAGCTTAACATCTAGAAATTGGAACACATTAGTAGCATCATCCCAAGGTATGTGTTCAGACCTGCAAGTTAAAAGAGGTTGAAGTTTATTTTCTTAACAGTTCTTTGAAAAATTGCATATGTAGGTGCAAGAGTGAAACAATTGCCTATATGAGCATGAAGTTTGGCTGCTTCAAGAAGCTAGGACTTGGCTTTGATATGTTCATTGAAGGATAAGACACAGGCTAGTAAAAATAGAGTCGAGAAAGATTATATAAATATGTAAACTTGTGTGTATATTATCTTCATGTATTCATTATGAATATAAAGGGTTCTAGTCATAGCGATACCCTAATATTCGAATAGTTGGAATGTATTATATACTTTCATTTATGCATAAGTTTGTTTGTTGTGAATTTGTTTAAGTTAATCAAGGATTACACTAAAATAGAGGATAATTGTTGGATATTTTTGTGTAATCAGGATTGACTTAATAACCAAAGTGAATTGTAATACACATCAAACAAGTTAGGAGTGCGGGAGTGAACACATGTTAGATTTGTTATAATTCTAAGTGTTCGAGTGGAGCTTCTTATGAGGGTTCCAATGGGGCAGTGCCCTTGGTTAGGATTGAGCTTAAAAATTAAGTCGCTTTATAAAAAATGCCTTAGAAAATTAATTTTCTTGAAACTGGACTTATTTTCGAAATAAGGTATTTTGGAGGCAATTTTTAATTTAAAATCATAACTTCCTTTAGGCAGTTAACAGGTTTTGTATAGCCAAATTCGAAATCCTTTTGGTTACACAGTTTCTGGTTCATATGAATTTCATAACACATAGAAGTTCTAATTCTCAATATAAGTTGTATCTATTTTAGATGAAGTCATAAATTTCATTAAAATGCCAAAACAAATGATTGGTAAACGGGCAACAAGTTCCAGTGAAACCTCATTTTGAATTGCAAAACTGATCCTACTAAACACGAAGCAACTCTTAAGGGTTGAGAAATTACTATTCACGACCTGTTGGACCCTGTTCACGAATTCCACGGCCTCCGGTGCTAAAGAACCAAATGTATCAAAAGCTAATGGTATAAACATGTGTTGATTCTTTAAACAAGTTTTCTCGTTTTTTAGCGACTTTTCCTAATTCCGCCTTCAACGATGTTTGGCCAGCAACAAACTCATTATCCATGAGCCCAACAAGAGGGGGCACTCTTGTAAGGTCCACACAAACGTGTTTTCCCTCGCCCACCCAAACACAAGAATATCAGTTGGCCGAAGAGTAGACCTCCCGTCATGCGTATCCATCAGAAAATTCACCGGAGCCTTCTCTATAGCCGAAATCTCTGCCCGCTTTAGGACATCCCTAACCAGATCATGCTTGTATTTAAACCTAGGTAACTCATTGCAATGGACCGCATGCTCACCAAAAGTATCAAAACAAACCTTGCGGCAAATTGGGCAGGACTCATCAACCGGAAATAGGGGGATCATTATCTGGTACTTAAGAATTGCCGGTACTCCACAACCAACACGTGTTGGCCTAATCCTTCAATGGGGATGACAGCTTTCTGACGAGGAGATATACCAAACTTCCCTCCCAAACTCTGGGCAGTTCTGCTAAATAGGGCACTCGCATCCTAGGCTTTAGGGGGTGTCCTTATTAGAGAAACCGTCAAGATCAAAATCAGGAAGGGACATGTACTGTAATCCAATGAACACACATAATCAGAATCTAACCCGATTGGATATTTCGAAAGAACCACCAAAATAATTTGAGTACAAGCATCATATGTCTTGTGTGTTAGCCGTTGTGCCCTTTTGCAGGGTATGAATGTGTAAGATTATATATTCAGTGAAGGTCATAATGGTTTTTATGTTTGGTTCGAATCCGCCCTTGCCTCGGATAGAATAAATATCCTGATGGATAAGTGTTGAACTGGTAAGAGGTTTAAACCATTAAGTGTTGAACCAGTAAGAGGTTTGAACCATTAAGAGCCAGTACAATGCTTAACCTTTCAGACAAATGTCTGACCATTTCAGATAAGATGTCTTAATCATTCAGACTCGGTATAATGCTTAACCATTCAGAGGCAAATGTGTGAACCATTTAGACATCTACTCACAAACAAACAGCCAGAACCATTAAGTGTTGAACCACAAAAATGTTTGAACCATTTAGAGCTGAAAAAAACAGCCCTTAAGAGTTTTATCGATCCGGGCCAGCATTTGTTCAAGTCACAACTAGTCCAAAATTTTCTCATTATTAATAAATGAGTTATTGATCCTTAAATGCAACATCATTGTTAGTTAATAAAATATTAGCATTATCATTAACAATAACGTATCACAAAATATTACCGATCGTCTCTAAGGCCTTAGGGTATACTTTAACATTTTTTAACTCCACCTAGGTGCCACATCACTCGCTTTTCCTCATTTCACTTCACTTCATCTCAAGGAAATGGTCTACTCCCGTTAACCCCATCTAACTTGATTTCTTTAGTGGTTTTTTGTTTAAAAAAGGAAATAAAATTAATTCAATCTTTGAACATTTGGTTAACATGTTAACAAGTAATCCCTTTAACACCCATTAACACAAGAAGGGAATGGTATGCAAGGCCTCTTAACATGACATGTCACCTTTAACACCCTATGTGTTAAGGTACACCCCAAGGCCTAAGCATAGCAACTGCATCTGTTTAGCATTATCTAGAATAATCAATGGTTGTATTATTCATAGTTTGGCATAATTATATTTTAGATTAGAGTAAATTACTATTTTGACCCTTGTGGTTTAGTGAGTCTAACGTTTTCAACCCAAAAAGAATCTTTTGACATATTAGACCTTAAAGTTGCATTTTGTATTAATTTTGGCCCCTAAAACTTTGTTACTTTTTTCTAGTTAAGTCTAAAGGTGTTTTGATCCTTTTATACATCTGGGGTTGTTCATGTAAATTACAAAATTCTTTAGTATTAAAAAGATTATTTATGTAATTATTTAAGTTTTTATATTATTTCATTATTTTCACAATTATTATTTAATAAAATACGTTTTAAATATAGAAATTTGTTTTTTTATAAACGTTGTCTATAAACTCATTTGTTTTTTAAACCTTTTTATTAAAACCGTTCATCTTTTGTAAAATCTTTCATTTTTAATTGTTGTTTAGTCGTTTGTTTTTAAAATCGTTAATTTTAAAACCGAATCTTTTGGAACCGCGTTTTTGTAAATTTTTCATTTTTAAAGAGCAAATTACAAAAATCGTCCTTTATGTATGTCACTTATTGTAAATTGTGTCATTTGTCTTCAATAATTACAGAAAACGTACTTTATGTTTACAAACCCTTACACGTTATGTCCTTTAGCCCTAACTCAGTTAATCTTCATGGTTGAGTCTGACCAACTGAACCCCATATGAGGGTAACTTGATCATTTTACCCTAAATATAAAAATAAATAATCATAAAAAATAAAAATAATAAATAATAAATACATTAATCATGTTTAAAAAAATTATATATATGTATACAAACATAATTTCTCTCTCTCTCTCTAACTTTCCTACCACAACCACCGTCACCGCCATCCACCTGCCGCCAACAACACCACCACCCCCAACATCATAAAAAAATACGAATACAAAATTCCACACTCCAACATCATAAAATTAACCATATCAAATTCCAAACATAAAAAATAATCAATATCACCAACATAATTTCATAGATCTAGCAAACCGGAGTAAGACGTAGAGTTACACATATGTAATAATCTCTCTCTACCTTCTTCTCACTCGTATTATAATATAATTATTTTTTTAAAACAGGATATTGAAAATGAATGCGGATACGGAGGCAACGACAGTGGAGAGGAAGACAATGGTGGCGTCAGACTGTCACACCCCAACCGATGGCGGAAACATCGGGATGTGGCACTAAGCGACGAGATTGCTCGACAGAATCCATAACACTAAAATTTTGACAATAATATTTAAATTTTTTTTTCATGGCAAAACTAATGTCATACAAATTCAAGTACAAATAGTTCAAATTAGAGATTCAACAGTTTGATAATAGTCTAGGCGTGTATCTAAAGCAGTCTAATTCTTGTTTCGAGATAACCTGCGATTAACCTGAAACATACATTAAAATAATGTCAATACAAACATGTATTGGCGAGTATACAGGTTTGATATAGTAGTAAAATAGATAAAAGCGTTGTGAATTTCCACATACATAAACGAGATACAACACAACATATATACTAACTAGACAAACACTCAAGCTAAGTCCGGAGATGACTGCGAAGGAGAGGTGTGAAGTTCCTTAACTAGACCCCGTCAGGTGTGAGTCGAACTATAGTACCATACTAGCTAAGGTGGAACATTAACGAGTAAATGTCCTAGCACATAAGTATCAAGCATCACGTGTAAATATGTATATTGGTCATTCGTGTGTGATAATCAGTTTAAGCATGTAGTGTGTTTTGATAAGTGTGTTTATGTATGAATGTATGTTACACCCCAAAAGGTGCGTTTTAAAGCAAAAAAGGGGGGTCAAGTATACTCACATTGCGTGTTTAATAGTAACACGGTTTGGAATGGAGTGGAGAGAGCGCCGGATCAGCCTGCGTACGGGAACAGAAATGCGTAAGTCCTCCAAAGTGCTGAAACGGACGAATCGGAGTGTTGAGTGGGAAACAAACTCTTGGTATGAAGGGGTGCCTTCGTACGAAGATAGTGTCTTCGTACTGGCAGCTTGTTTCTGTGTCCAAAATCGAGTGTTCTTCGCATCTTGCTTTGAAAAATCGAGTGTCCATCCCTCCAGCCTTAAGCTACTGATTAAACTTAGAGCCGGAGAGGTCTTTGTTCGAGTCACAGGTGAGAATTTGGCCTGGGTTGTACGAAGCCATGTGCCTTCGTACGAAGCCAGGGCTTCACACAGGACAGTCCAGTTTTCACAAGTGGTTGTTTTTGCATTTGGAGCTGTGTTTTCGTCTGAATTGGATGTGTTTTCGAGTCCTATTCAAGACGATTTCGACACCACTTCGTCCCACTATCCAGTGAACGAAACACGAGTCGGTTTTAGTCCGTTTTTGTGTAAAATTCGAGTTTAAAAGCGGTTTTAAAGGGTTTTTACTTGGATTAACACTTGGCGAGTGTGAAATCTGCAGATTTCTAACTTGGGAAGCTGTAGCTAGGCCCAATACACTCGGTTAAGTGTAGATTCGTTTTAAAACAAGAGGATTTGGTGAAAAAGATGAAGGTTTTCATGAAAAGGACGAAGTTTAGATGAAAAAGATGAAGATCTACATAAAAGATGAAAGTTTTTGTAAAAAGGAAGAAACTTGGATGAAATCGAAGTGAGTCTTGTGGAAAATCGTAGTGGGAAACGTTGTGTAACATGTAAAAATGATAATCCTTACTTGAAAATCGTAGGCCGGCAGTTCGGGAGCGAAATAGCAGCAAGTAATGAAATGGAGAAGTGAGGTGACTATTTATAGAGGAGGGTTGGCACCTTTGTTCGAAGCTAGCTGCCTTCGTACGAAGGCAGTGCCTTCGTACAAAGCTGTTGGCTTCGTTCAAAGGGGCTAGTCTGGTGAAAGTGTTCTCCGTTTTGCGTATAGGATGCTCGTTTGATGTGTGACAACCCTCACCAAACCAGGTATCCGTATGAATTAATTAATATTTAATTACTGCTTAATTATTGTGCTTGCTTACAACTGTGATTAAACTGCTTACTAATTTCTGATACATACATACTCTTGCATCACATCTTATACTGTCACTCTATTATTTACACACAAACCTTAGTGACAACCTTGATGCACAAAAGCACAGTGAGCACACTATACGGATAACCCAGTAAACATGCTGACATAGCCAGCATCAGACAGTTACTGTCTCTGAGGCCAGTATGAGCCGGGAATAGATTACTACACTAGTAAAGAGTGTAGGGAGGTGAGGATTGTAGAAGTGCGTCACTAGGTGATATTTATAGTGACCGGATGTGCCTAAAACGTACCTTAAGTACAGAATTCAGCACTTTAATTAAAAATTCAGCATTTAGCTAACTAGTAAAGTGCCAAAACATGAGAAAAATATTATTAGACACTTTCCAAAGTGTCGGGAATTTATTGTGTCACTAAAAATAATATTAACGACGCTTTAAATACTTATTTAGCACTATAACGGATTAATATCCAACCGAACGACCGGACTTTACCCGGAACCTAAAATATTGTCAATGAGACTATTTTTCTTTTTGTTTCTCTAAGCCAGTTAGGGTCCCCGAATACCCTAACACCCGTCACAAAACACTACATACTAGTAACTAGTAACCTTCTAATTTTAACAAACTAATACTAACTTATTAGTTAAAAATGAACCATGGAAACCCCCCCCCCCCCTAACGAGTTCGGTTCCCATGTGGGTACATCCCACTAATTCTTTTGATTATAAAAATCCCATTGCCTAATATCACCCCTACATTTTATCTCTTGGACAATTAGGAAGATGGATTATAAATTGATACCTTGGGTAAGCACTTCACTTAAACCACCAACAAAAAAAAATCAACTCTTTCTCTCCTTCTCTTGAACTTACGGCCGAGAGCACTCACATCCCTCCATCCACTTTCAAAATTTAATCTTGCAATTCCAAGTGCACTCAAGAGTGAAGGATCCCATACGAGTAAGCCCGGTGCTTGCGGATTGCCAAGGACCTCTCTACGACGCTTTTAACCACCCGTTTTTCGACTAGTTTCTTCCCTAGCCTCGAGCTAGTAGTAAGTGACTCTAAACGCCATCTTGATCTATTCTAAAGTGGTTAATAAGAATTTGTCGGATGAAAATCATGAACACTAGAGATCAAAACTAAAAGTCTACTAAAAATAATAAACATGGTGGTTAATGAATGAATGTTAGTGTAAAAATTTTGAAACTAGTTTTGTTATGATTATTTATTGTTGTTGGATGCTAGTAGTAGTTCGGATCGTCATCTAACCCGGCTAAGTCATGTTCAAGAAGCATGAACTAGTGTATGTTAAAGTATGAAAGTGGTTAGATGATGAACACTACTACATATGAAAATGAACTTGTGTAAAAGAAATTTTCTTGTAAAATGGAGTTCTAAACTAGTAGATCTAAAGATCTACAAGTGGTATTTTCGAAGAACCAAGTGTAAAATGAAATCATGTTTTAGAAGCCGGATCTTTCATAAACTAAAGGTGATTTTGAGAACACACAAGTGTGTAGACACTTGTGTAACGAAAGGTTTTAACAAAGAAATGATTTTGCAATTTTGACTAGAAGTTGTAAAAATGTATTTTCTTTAAAAATAAGATTTTCGAGAAACCGATTTTATTTACAAAGATAGAAAGATCTACTATGAATATTGGAAGATTACTACACGGTTTTACATAACCCACAAGTTCATGTGTTTGCGACTTACGTATATTTTTGACTAGTTTAGTGTTGAAATATTGTTCGTTAATGTTGGGAACATTGTTGATTTGAATTCTTAAAAGAAAATGATACGCTTGAAAGCGTGGCCACCTCCAGTTACAGGGGAAACTCTGGCGAAATTTTTCCAAAAATCTAACACTTGGAAATATTTTTATCACAAGTGTTATGAATATAATTTTTAACTTATTTTTCCCAAATAAATTTCGCCATGATTTTATTACAAAACTTCTAAGTGTCGGAAGTGAGATTTTTCACAAATAAAACTTGCTAAAATATATATTTAGAATATATATTTTCATAACAACACTTGTGTAAATTTTTATGATTATTTTGTGAACTACGTAAATATTATTTTTAGGGTAAAAATAATATTACTAAATATTAACGGCTCCAAAATAATATGACCGCCTTCACAATAATTATTTAAGTTACAACGGTATTATTTATTACCACCCGAACCTTACAACGTAACTTACGTATTTTCAGAAAATACTCATAAGTGTGTATTTTGACAAAATATTATTTTGGAAAATTATTTGGAATAAAATATAATATTTTTGGGAAAAATATTTATATTTTGGGAGTAAAGTATTTTGGTGAAATGAAATAAAATATATTGCATTAAGTGAGACTTAATATTTCGAAGTTATACGAACGCACATGTATTAAAACCCCATCCTTGGGAAGGAATATATTTACAAAATAAGTACGAAGTGTAATTACGAAATAGTTGCCTAACTATTTCCCAAAGACATTAAACCTTAAGCTAAGGCACGGCCGTCCGTCTAATAGAAGTTAGTACGTGTAGGTCGTCGCACAGCAGGTTGACCGGGAGATTTCTTGTTAGAGACGCACTTCGGTGAGTTCATGTCCCCCTTTTCTCTTAACTGTTTTCAGTTTTTTAAACTGCGGGGGTGAAATACATGTTACTATGGTTATGAGTACTTTTACACATGGTATGATTAGCGTAAGGAAGGTTACTACTTAGATCATGTGAGTGGGTAGGCGGGAACTGAAGGCCATTAATCCTCAGTGTAGGACCGAGGGACAATAGCGGTAGATCTATCTAGGTGTAGCGAGCCCAGCCCCAGGCCCAACAGTACGGACCTCGAGGTGACTTGGTACCCGACGCAAAAATCTGCTAGGTTTGAGTCTTCCTACTTGCACTTCACACATATCAATGGCCTTGCAAACCATTGGTGATCTCTTTATTTCCTTATTTGCTACATACCAGGATTTTATACTTACAAAGGTTTTACATACTCACTTACACATGAACTCGCTCAACATTTTTGTTGATTTTTCCAACTTACATGTATTTCAGGGAACTAAGGATCTGGCACGGTATGCTACGTTTTCACGTTGCGTTAGAGTTATGGGATCATCAAAGTTTAGGGGTTGTGGCTTTTACCTGGACGAGTCACAGTTCTTAAACTACGTCGATCTTAAGTTTGTGGTTGTGTCTTTCAAACAATGTTTTTATGTTATTAGGTTGTAATTTCCGTTGTGTGTGTCAACGCCTTAAGACTATGTTGTGGTATTTTACTTTTAAAACTTAAATCAATGGATGATCTGCATGGTTTTATTTTCATATAGCTTTGTTATGATTAAGCTATGGTAATAATAAGTCACACCAAATAAACCCACGCTTCCGCAAAAGCCGGGGTGTGACAGCTTGGTATCAGAGCTCTGATCATAGCGAACTAGGATTCCTTCTCGAGTCTAGACTATGATCACTAGGGCTCTCACAAAAACATTTTTACATTGCATACCACTTAAGTCCAGATGCAGGTCATAAAACATTTTTACAAACAAAAGTTGAGCACATTTTATTTGTTAGTTATGGCTCAGTCTGGGAGGCTGAGGTAGTGGTCTAGTGGGACTAGGAGGCTCAGTCTGGGAGGCTGAGGGAGTTGTCTAGTGGGACTAGGGAGTAAGTCTGGGAGGCTGGGAGGATTGTCTAGTGGGACTAGGAAGATCAGTCTGGGAGGCTGGGAGGTTAGGCTAGTGGGACTAGGAGAACTATTTGATTGTTTATTTGTGACTAATGTGTTTATCTGACTATATGATTGATTATTTGTGCATATATGTGTTTGTGTTACATACGATATGCCTCCATCCGGCACAGGAGAGTCAGACACCACTGACCCTATGCCTATAGTATCGGACGACAGAGTGTCATCAGAGCACGAGGTGCATACTTCGGACACCATCAGCACGGATGAGGACGATTTTCAGCCCTTCTTGCTGCCCGATGTCGTTGCTGAGCCCGCTGATGGCCCTATCGCTGGGGATTTGCCGCTTGCGGTGATCCCTGCTCCTATACCTCTTGCAGCTTATCCTATTATTGATATGCCCCTTGACGTAGTCGCTGACGACGACGTCGACCTGTTTGACGAGGATCCACTCGAGGATGATTTTGAGGGCGAGGCCCACATTGCTGCTGGTGATCTCCTACTTCTCGCTGATGCCCCTGCTGAGGAGTCACCCGTTCATTCACCAGTCCCAGACTCCTTTGAGTCTGTGGCATCTGCTCCATCACACGCGCAGGGAGCGCAGCACTATTCGCATGATACAGACCCTGATAGAGCATCGTCCGCTGCACCTGCCCCTAGTTTTGCTATCGATCAGGACATTGATGATGATTCAGACCCCGTTTTTCCACCTGGTTATGATCCAGACCAGGAGGTTGAGTTTATCCATCTAGATCAGCCCATGGAGGACCCTGTTGACCCCGTTGATCCCATGTTCGCTGACCCCGCTGATTTTGAGATGGAGTTTGACGATCCAGAGCCTGTTGTGGCCCCCGAGCCAGTAATTGCTCCAGGCCCCGCATTCGAGCATGACCCTATTCATGCTGATGTACCCGCTGTTGATCCTTTGATTGCTGATTTGCCTGTTGACAATCATCCCATTATTGCTCCACTGTTGGAGGGTGATCTCGTTGTTGCTGATGCTCATGTTGATGTTCCATTTATGTTAGGGGATCCTGTTGTTGCTCCACCATTAGTGGAGGATCAGGTTGCTGATGTTCCCGTTGATCCTGTTGTTGCCCCTCTTCTTGATCCCGTACCTGTAGAGCCTGATCATGCACCCTTTGCGACACACGTCGACCCACGATATGCTGACACCCGAAATGGGTGGATAGACGATGATGATGACTACCCGTCTTTTGTGGTACCTGTTCCACCTGCTTCAGCACCTGTTTCAGTTCCTACTGACGTTCCTTTGCATCCCGTTCATACTACCGGTGTTCACCACGCCGATTT
>JARYGA010012494.1:0-18458 GCA_030545235.1 Helianthus tuberosus | reverse complement strand
CAGATTGCAAACTATATCTTTTATTTTTAAAAAGTATAAAAAACGTACTCGATCTTTGCAAACTATAGCATTTCTCCACCACCACCACCAGCCTAGCCAACTACCACCACCCAACCAACCATTTTCCAACCCCTATAATTCAGCCATTTCATACTAAACCTAGGTGTTTGGTGTTTAAATTTTGATGAATTAGTAGCATTTGGGTTTCATTTAATTTGTGTGCTTATCATATCTTGATAGTGTGTGATCAGCTACAATATGTTGTTTCATTAAAATCAGCTGCAGGTCGTTCAATTATCGGCTTAACAAGATGATGCTTTGCTTCATTTTTTTAAACCAACTTTCACCTCCTCTCCAAGGTTTAATTATTACTCCATCAAAGTTTCGACAATCTATGCTTACCATGTTTCACACCTGTACGCCAATTAACTGTTTGCTGAACTTAATCAAGGCCAATTATATGTCAAGAACCCACTTTTGCTTCACTCATTTCGTCGAACAGTTGGTGGGGTTTCAGAAACTTGACAATATTTAGGCACTATGGGTCATCGACATCACATTTATCATTTGTACGATGTGTCATATCAGAAAGCAAACCCAAATTCGAACCATAATAGATTAATGAATCTCTTTATAAAAATGCAACGAACCATGAAGTTAGGAAGATTAGCAAATCAGCTGCAGGATTCAGAGCACGGGGGCTGTTTCCTCGTCCAGTGAGTTTTTTAAACAATTATTATGGGGAAAATTACCAAATTAGCCAAGAATAAACTTTGACCACCAAATTAGCCATTTGATGCCTCCTTGGAGCAGGGCATCACGGATTCAAATGTGCAGAATGCCTCTTTCAATGTGGAAGTGACACGTGTCTCAATGATTAGGTAGACTCCTCCAATGCCCCTCAACAGACTCATTCAATGCCTCAGCAGACTCTTCCAATGCCTCAGGCATGAGTTAAAATTTTATGTGGGACCTACCACCCACTTCATCTTCACCACCGCCACCACCACCACCACCGCCACCGCCACCGCCGCCGCCGCCACCACCACCACCGCCACCACCACCACCGCCGCCGCCACCACCACCACCATAAAATTTACTACTAATCTTCCTTCCTTCAGATTCATTTCTTTCTATCCCTTGTTGACTTGGTGAACACAGATCGATCATCATGTCTTTCTTTGAAAGAGGCATCTTCCCTGTTGGAGCTCATGAAGGATCTTGAAGATGAAGTGGTGGTGGCGGTGGCGGTGGTGAAGATGAAGTGGGTGGTAGGTCCCACATAAAATTTTAACTTATACCTGAGGCATTGGAAGAGTTTGCTGAGGGGCATTGGAAGAGTCTGCTGAGGCATTGGATGAGTCTGCTGAGGGGCATTGGAGGAGTCTACCTAATCATTGAGACACGTGTCACTTCCATATTTAAAGAGACATGAGGGGTCTTAAAAGATGCATCCCGCACATTTGAATCCGTGATGCCCTGCTCCAAGGATGCATCAAATGGCTAATTTGGTGGTCAAAGTTTATTCTTGGCTAATTTGGTAAATTCCCCATTATTATGTGTTCATTAAGAGGTTACAAAACAATATTGCTGAAATACTAATAATATGATATATTTTGAGATTTTGGAAGTTCTAAGCGTTTGAAAACACATTGGACAACTTTTAGCCTATTTAACGAGGGTCAACCCATCCGACATATTTCTTTTTAACTTTGCTTTGACTAGTTATCCGTTTGACCTAAATACAACCAAAATCTACCAAATATAGGTAAACCGTGCAATATTGTCATATGCACATAGCATTTTAAGCCAACTATACTGGTCAAAATGCTATGTAGTCACCCGCTTTCTTCTTGCATTTGTCTTACAATTGGTATAACCCATCTTCTCGATATGTACTAACAGTTTTCTAGATCTACCAAGAATTCTAGCATATCAATCAATCAATCAATCAATCATACCCAGTAAAATCCCACAAATAGCAGAGCTATTGGTAGGGTCTGGGGAGGGTGGGATGTAGGCACACCTTACCCCTATCCCTAGGGATAGAGAGGCTGCTTCCAGTGAGACCCTCGGCTCCAAAACACCCAGGAAAGAAAGATGAAAAAAGATATAGAACATTAGGTGTATGTGTGTGTAATGAGCTACCAATATAACATGAGTGGTAAAAGAGTGCACGGTAAACAAGACAAATATAACAACACAAACAGCCTATACTAATATAAACATATCTACGACTATACACTACCCCTAAAAGCACAATTGAACCCTCTCCTAGAAATCTTTAACCTTAATCCTCCGTCTCCACGAGCTCCTATCATGGACCATGTTCTCAGAGAGGTGCAATTTTTGCAAATCCTGCCTAATCCGCTCATCCCAAGTGATTTTGGGTCTGCCTCTACTCCTCCTCCCCTCCACCACGAGAGTTTCAACTACTCTAACTGACTCTATTGTCTGCCTCCTCTTCACATGCCCAAACCATCTCAATCTTCCCTCCTTAATCTTAGCTGATATACTAGCTACTTCTAACCTTTCCCTAAAAACATCATTTCTTATCCGGTCTAACCTTGTGTGCCCACACATCCATCTTAGCATTCTCATCTCTGCCACCTCCATCTTGCGTGCTTGTACTTCCTTAATGGCCCAACAGTCGGTTCCGTATAACATAGCAGGTCTAATTGCAACTCTATAAAATTTACCTTTCAATTTTGTTGGGAACCTTCTATCGCACAATACCCCAGTGGCAGCTCTCCACCTACACCATCCAACTTGGATGCGGTGGGCAACGTCACTATCTATCTCCCCATCCCTCTGAACAAACGATCCTAGATACTTGAACTTATTAACCTACGGAACCACTTGACCGTCAATGGTGATCTGGATGTCCTCAACGTTGTCTACTCCACTAAAGTCACAATATAGGTACTCAGTCTTAGAACGACTAATCCTTAAACCTCTGCTCTCTAAAGCTGCTCGCCACTGTTCTAACCTCGCATTCAGGCTATGTTTACTATCAGCAACTAACACAATATCATCTGCGAAAAGCAGACACCACGGCATGGCCTCCTGAATTGATTTTGTCAACTCATCTAGGATAACTGCAAATAGAAAAGGGCTCAAAGCAGACCCTTGGTGTAGTCCTACCTCCACCGGGAAAGACTCAGTATCCCCTACAGGCGCTCGGACAGTAGTCTCGGTCCTAATATACATATCCCTAATTAAGTCTATATACTTCCTAGAAACCCCTCTACTCTCCAAACTATCCCAAATCAGTCTACGTGGCACACTGTCATAGGCCTTTTCGAGATCAATGAACACCATGTGTAGGTCCCGTTTCTTCTCCCTATACTTCTCCATCAATCTCCTTAGAATATGTATTGCTTCCGTAGTCGATCGCCCTGGCATGAAACCAAATTGGTTTACTGTGACTTGGGTTTCTCTTCTGATTCTCGTCTCAATTATTCTCTCCCATAATTTCATAGTGTGTCCTAGCAGCTTAATCCCCCTGTAATTCCCACAACATTGGGCGTCCCCTTTGTTCTTATACACAGGTACTACTACACTATTCCTCCATTGATCTGGCATTTTCCCCGATTTGAAAATAAAATTGAAAAAACTAGTTAGCCAATGTACTCCTTCTTCTCCCAAGCATTTCCATACCTCAATCGGTATGTTATCTGGCCCAACTGCCTTAGCCCTTCCCATCTTTCTAAGAGCTCTCTTCACCTCCTCCCGTGTGATACGTCTACAGTAGCCGTTATTCCGTAGTTGCCTTTGAGTAGGTGAATCATCATTTTCTTGTTGGTAGTCCCTCCCGCCATTGAAAAGATTGTAGATTACGTTTGCCATCTCATCTTAATGTCGTGTTCTTTGACCAAAACGCATCCATCCTCTCCCTTTAAAAACTTCACTGCTCCTAGGTCCTGCCTTCTACGTTCTCTAGCTTTTGCAATCTTGAACATGTCATGATCCCCCTCCTTTGTTTCCAGTCGATCATACATCTGCTTGTAAGCTGCGTTCTTCGCCTCTGACACTGCCTTCTTCGCTTCTCTCTTGGCCTCTTTATACCTCACCCTTAAAACCACTTGTTCCTCCTTGACTGTACACCTTAAAAGATCCCTAAAGCACCCTTGTTTAATCCTTATTTTAGTATGCACTTCCTCATTCCACCACCATGACTCCTTATGTCCACACCTCTTTCCTGTTATGACCCCTAGCGTTTCCTTCGCCACATTAGTAATGATGTTTGCCATGTCCTCCCACATTTGGTTTGCGTCCCCATCTACTCTAGGAGATGTCCTTGAGAGGACCTTATCTCTAAACACTTCGATTTTGTCTCCCTTTAACATACCCCATCTAACCCTAGGTCGCATTACCCTCTCTCCCTTGGTCAGCTTTCCTCTCATGCTTATATCCGCGACCAATAAACGGTGCTGAGCCACTGCTGTCTCCCCTGGTATAACCTTGCAGTCCCTCCACCACCTTCGATCTCCTAGCCTCATCAAAAAATAGTTAATCTGAGTGTTACGTCCACCACTACTAAAAGTAATCAACTGTGATTCTTTCTTCTTAAAGAAAGAAGTCAAGATACCTAGGTTGTGAGCCACCGCAAACTCTAACAAATCCCTACCAGGGTTGTTCCTATCACCAAAACCAAAACCCCCATGAACTTCACTAAAACCATCACTATGTCTCCCAATATGGCCATTAAAATCGCCTCCTATGAAAATTCTTTCTTCCCTAGGTATGGCCCTCACAACTTCGTCTAGGCAGTCCTAAAAGTCTCTCCTCTCTTGATCCCCTAATCCCACTTGTGGAGCATATGCGCAAACAACTGTCACTACTTCCTCTCCTAGTACTAATCTCAACACCATGATCCTATCATTGTGTCGTATCACCTCTACCACATTTTTGTACAAGTTTATAGCCACTAGAAATCCTACCCCATTCTTCACTCCATCCGACCCTGAATATAACAGCTTGTACCCATTGCGCTCATCCCCCTTATGTCCCTTCTACCTAGTCTCCTGAAGGCACGCTATCTCTACCCTACGTCTTTTAAGTGTATCTATGATCTCCAACAACTTACTACTAAGGGTCCCTACATTCCACGAAGCCACACGCAAACTATACCCCTCTTCTATTCCCCTCCCTGCACCCCTCGTCCTCGAACATGATCTCAATGGAAAATCATTATATCTACCGTCTATGATTGCTACAAATCACCCGATAAAACAAAAAGGGCACACGCATAAACAAATAGATCGATCCCGTAAAATCTCGCTAAAACACTATAGTGGGTAACATAAAACACACAGTGAACACAACATACAATGGGTAGACTGTGTCAATGGGTGAGCACTAAACATACACTAATCAATAAGGTGCATCTAAAATCAATAATTAATGAACAAATAGAGTGTTATAATCAAGTTTACTAATAAGAGTTTTAAATAATAACACAAAATATTAGATAACAAGCAAGGAACAGGGAATATAAAAGATATACTAAAGCACACAATAATGCAGCACAAAAGATGCACAAGTAATCAGAGGTATGTCTTTCCTCAAAACAAATACGGTACCCCTAACCCAGTAAATAAAATGCCTATCAGACAAAGTTCATGGGACAAAATAAACTTAAAAAGGTACAGAGAACTTACAACCGAGATGCCCAAGTTAGGGTATTCCAAAGATAAGATTAAGGACTCGTAACCACAATTAGGGCTACAAGTTTAGAGACAGAAAGATATCACCTTTTATTGATTAGAATCCGAGATGTCTTAGCAGAGCAGAATCTGAAGCTTCTTCACCAGAAATCGGAAAACGATTTTAGCAGCGGAAGCTTTAAGCTGTTGACTGTGAGAGAAAAGCCGAGCGTCACCGGCCAACCACCGTCAAAACTCGTCAAACCCTGCGAAGCTGCGATTAAGTCTGCTCGCTGGTTGCCAGTTTCCGGAGGTTTACCGTTCCTGGTCGGAGATTAACCTGCCCGAAGACTGTAACAGGGGTATGGTGTAGCCGGAGAAAGCTCGCCGGAGTTGGTTCTGGAGCCGGAGAAGTGGAGAGGACCGTTGGAGCGAAGAAAAGTGGTCGGCAGAGTCGTCGGAGCTGGGTCTTGTGGTCGGACACTGCCCCCGTACCCCTATTACAGTCTTCGGGCAGGTTAATCTCCGACCAGGAACGGTAAACCTCCGGAAACAGGCAACCAGCGAGCAGACTTAATCGCATCTTCGCAGGGTTTGACGAGTTTTGACGGTGGTTGGCCGGTGACGCTCGGCTTTTCTCTCACAGTCAACAGCTTAAAGCTTCCGCTGCTAAAATCGTTTTCCGATTTCTGGTGAAGAAGCTTCAGATTCTGCTCTGCTAAGACATCTCGGATTCTAATCAATAAAAGGTGAACATGGATATAAATCATGTAAACGTGCTCTAATTTTGTTAGTTGCACTTATTATTCAATCAATCAGGAGACAATGGTGTTGGAGATACATGGCCACTCCCAACGACGGTAAATGACGGAATTCTGATGCACAAAAACATGTCAAGTAGAAGAGACGCGCGCTTCAGGCAGCTTTTTCTTGGAAAATTCGCTCCTCAGTTGCCCCTCATGTACATATTGCACCATATGTAGTAAAAAGCGTAGATCCTTGCCTCGTTTTTTTTTTTTTTAAACAAATGATACCGTTTGTAACTTGTTAACGATCAAATAGTAAAGTTTACTAACCACAATTTAGGATTAAAAAATTCGTATGAGGCCCCCAAAAAACTTGAGCACACTTTTAGCAAGTCTACTAAAACCGACTACTTTTAGTTAACCATCTCTCTAAAACATAAAGCTGATACTCATGGAGAATATTTTATACCACATCTACTGGTCCTTATATGCTCGTCTTCTTTTATAATATAAATTAATACATTTTAACAGAAAAAAATTACGTGAAAAATTAAACTCATATTATAAGAAAAATCACAAAAATAGACAAGATTCACAAAAAAAAAAAAAAAAAAAAGTTTCAAAATGGACACACCTTTTTAGCCATTTGCAAATAGTGAAGTTAACCGTTAGCTATGAAAAAAAAATAAGCAGGGACTAAGCCTTCTACCTGTCGGCTAAAAGCTAAAAAAAAACAAAAAACAAAAAAAAAAACCCTAGTCACCGGCTAAACATAGCCGACAGTTGTCGGCTAAGTAGTAACCGTCTTAGCCGACTGAGCTGACTTGATATGTTCCAATTGGTTCAGACACTTTGAAAAAGGCTAAAGAAGTATGTGTATTTAAAAATAGTTGGGGTAAAAAAATTGTGTAATTCGGTAACTTTCCCCGTTATAACCTTCATAAATTACGATAGTCATCTTATCCTCGCCTTCCATAAATTAAGTCAAAAATAAGAAATCGCAAAAGAGAGTACCACATTTTTCCAGAGCAAAAACAGTTGCATCCAAAAAACCACACGCTAATAATCTTGTAACATATGCATTAACATCTGTACATCATTTCCATTTTCTCAATTTCACATCTGGAAAAGAGGGTCTACTCGGTAGACGTAACCATACGATTGGACCACCGCTTAAAAACATAGAAGATATCGCTCACCCTTCTTTCATCTGTTTATATAGCAACGATGTTATTTAAATATAAATGATTGTTTGAAGTATAGCAATTAGCGACGAAAAGACGACGACGAGGATGGTGTTGGGAGTGAGTATACAGCTGTTGCTGGATTTAACAGTTGCCGGTTTTTCGCTGATGATTGGGTTTGGGATTTTCGCTTTGACCGCTGTGGTTCTCTGCTCTGCGGCTTTCTTTCACAACGCTAAAGCCCACTCTTCATGAATTTCGTCACTGGTATGTCACTTGTTATTTCTTAAGTTCAATTGATTGATGGTTTATGTTGGTTTGGGATAGATTTTTTTTTTTTTTTTTGGGGGGGGGGGGGGGGGGGCACCTTAACCGGTCCAACCCGAATTGTACCCGGTTGAAACCCTGTTTTGGAACCGATACCAAAACTAGTTCGTGTTTAAAAGGGGTTGAAGACGCAGATTGTAACAAACGTTGTTATGCAATTTTATTTATATTAATTTAAAATACATGGGACTCCAAAATATATATGTAAATTACTTTTTTGAGTCCCTAAGTTTGAGTGTTTTTAATTACAAAATCAAAAAAGTTTAACGCACTGAGTCCTTAACCGTTCATTTTATAACGTTTTGAGTCCTTATGTTTTAGTAGTTTTAACCAGTCCAAAATCAAAAGTGAAGTGTTAAAAAGTCGGACGCAAAATGTTATAATTAAGTGGTTAGGTACTCAGAGCGTTAAACTTTTTGATTTTGGATAGAGACTCAAAATGTAATTTAAATACTATAAATTATCAACTTATTTATGCATAAGGTTGTAAATTATGTTTGGAGTTTTTCAAAAAAAAAATAAAAAATTGATTTTTTACTTTTAGTCCAAGAAAATGAATTATTTTTAACTCAAAACTATTTGAGTTATTACTTTTAACCCAAACCTTTCATTTTTTCAGTTTAACCTCATAATTTTATTTACTTTCAACTTTGGTTTCCAATGCTATTCATATTTCGCAAATTTTTCGTTTTACGCTTCGTTCTAAATTTTGCGAGTTAACACGGCGCAACGTGCGTGTGTGGTTCAACGTCTTTACGTTCCGTTTTACGTTTCGTTCTATGTTTTGCGAGTTAATACGATGGAATGTACGTGTGTAGTTCAACGTTTTTACGTTGTCTATTTTTTTCCTGTTTGACAAGTTCGTCATAACGTGCGGGTCTTAGATCGACTTAGTTATTATTTTCTATGTTTTACGTTTCGTTCTAATTTTTTCGGCGCAAATTCAGTGTTGGTGGTCGCTCGCGGTGGTATGACATTGATCCTATTAGACACGGTTTTACATCCCCGCCGCAACGCGGGGTGCTTAATACTAGTTTACTCTAATTATAATTTTATTTTGTTTGGAACCAACCGAAACCCAAAGGTTGTAATTGGTTTGAGAATCTAGAGTAAATTACAAGTTTTGTCCTTTATGTTTACACCAAATTGCAGGCGCCTTTTATCCAAAAGTTTACAGGCGGTGTCCTTAACCTTTCCAAAATCTTGCAAGTTATGTCCTTTAGGCCAAACCCAGTTAGATTTTTTGGTTAAATCTGGTCTTGTGCAATGCACATGAGGGTATTCTTGTCATTTCACCTTCCCAGGGGTTATTTTGTATAGAACTTCTATTCAGGGGCCATTTTGTACAAACTTAAAAGTAAAACAATAGATAAACTCTCTCTCTCTCTCTTCGATCTCTCTAAAATATGTAACTCCTCTCTCTAACAGGTTCAAATCTGGACTGAATTGAAGGTAGACGAATGTATGGTGATGAAATCAGTACACTTAATTCATATTTAACCGTACCAACTATACGATCAATCTGAAAAATTATACACACATCCATCAATTTTGACTAGTCAAATCTGTGTGTGCAGGTTTTACCAAGATGCAAGCTGCAATTAAAACACCATAAATCAATAACAGACCGATAATACCAACCACACACTCAATCTGCTTTAATTTTAAACAAGCATTGGTCAACATGAGTTAGAACATCTAAAATCCTATCAGAAACAACCATACTTGTTAGATAAAAAGTGCTTACCAGTAGATCTTTAAGTGGTAATGTTAACTAGGGTACAAAAAACAAAAACTTGTGGGTTCAATTAAGTGGAGGCATTTGAATACAAAAACGACTGAATTTTTTTTACCTCTTTTCAAGCTTTTATGGCGGAAATCGGAGATTTGTTCGCCAAGAGAAAGATCTGGAAGGGATTTGTAGTGTTGACGATTTATGGTGTTTTAATTGCACTCACCGTCACCACCCACCCACCACCTCAAAGCAGTGCAAATCACCATCACCCCACAACCACCACCGCACCTGAAACCCCATCCACCTCACCGTCACCACCGCATCCACCGTCACCACCCACCCACATCCTCAACGCAGTCCAAATCACCATCGTCCCACAACCACCAACGCAGTCCAAATCACCATCCTAATTTGGGGAAAAACTAAAAACCAACAACAAAATGCAAAAACCATGAAGCCAATCATAGATTAGTGACAGTACTGACCCAACGACTTGACGTTGGCCTTGATTGTACCGCTGCAACTGGCGGCCGCTGCGAGAAACGGTGGTGATGGTTGGCGCAGTAGGGTTGGGGTGGTCGGTAGGTGGGGGTGGAGGCGGTGAAGGCTGAGGTGGGGTGGGTGGCGGTGGTGAAGGTTGTGGGGTGATGGTGGTGGTGAAGGGTTCAGAGAGATTAGAGAGAGATTGGGTTCTCATGGTGGGTTCAGAGAGAAGGAGAAACAGTTTTAATTTTTTTATTTTTGAGTTTTATAGATTCAGTCCCTTAATATTAAGTGTGTACAAAATAACCCCTGTGAAGGTGTAATGACAAGTATGCCCTTGAGTGACCAGATTTAACCAAAAAATCTAACTGGGTTTGGCTAAAAGGACAAAACTTGCAAGATTTGACAACATAAAGGACACCGCCTGTCAACTTTTTGGCTAAAGGACAGCGCCTGAAATTTGATGTAAAGATAAAGGACAAAACTTGTAATTTACTCGAGAATCTATACTTTAAAACTGGTCCAACCTGAACCGAAGTTTTCCCATCTAAAACCGGTTTTGTTTTGACCATGTTTGACCCAACCCGAACCGGTTTTGGAAATAACCCGGTTTGTGCACTCTAGAGGTACGCGAAAGAAAACCGGTTCGCTAACCAGAGCCAGTTTGTAACCTGGAACCGGAAGTGATATTGAAACTGGTTTGGAAATTGGAACCGACCTGAAACGGCATATTGTAATTGGTTTGAGATCCTATACTTCAAAAACTGGCCAAACCCGAACCAAATCGATTAAAACCCTATTTTGGAACCGAACCTATAATTTGCAACCTCAAAGGCCGGTTTCAAGTAAAACCAGTTTTGACCATTCATGCCGCAAACCGAACCGGTTTGGGATGATAACCCGGTTTGTGCAACTCTACAGATCCTGAATTTGTTTGATTAGTTTTGTGGGTGTTTTGTTTGCTCTTTAAATTATCATCCATTCTTGAAGAATACATTGCATTATTGTTTTTCATATTTGGTGTTACAGGGAACAAAAATCAAAGGATGAAGGTTTGCTTTAAGAATAAACTCCATGAGATGTATTAGCATTTAGCAACTGCCCTATCCTACTATGTATCTTGTAAATTTTGATGTGGTTAGAATATATGTAGCATCACTGTATTACTTGTTTTAAATCTAATAAAGGGTAAAAAAATCCGCGTGTTAAATGTAGTTTATTTGGTGGGTAAAAAATTGTCGTCGCATCTGGAATGTTGGTTCGCCGACCTTCATGGAGGGATGTAGAGGTGGAAGAAAGAGGGAGAACTTTTGGTCCTTGGCCATGGACCATCACGTTTGGATTACATGTTCGGGTTAAACCGGGTGGCTTTAAAAGGGTTTTAAAGGGGATGTCTATACAATTCGGGTTAAAACGGTTCCTGTCAAAATAATTGAGTTGAAATGGATCATTTTAGAAAAGAAATTAAATGATGAAAAATAAAATTATAGCAGCTATAATAATTATACGATACAACATATAACTAGTGGATCTCTAGACTGCATTTTACTAAACCAAAAGTGTATCTTTATATCTTATCTTTAACTCAACTCAAAGAGATTACTTCTTTTTAACATCAATTCTACATTTAAATACACTCATACAATTTTTGTGAAAAGCAAACATCATGTCACTAAACCATTAGATTATTGGTCAAAGAGCTTGCTTACGGATAATTTATTTGACACAAGTACCAAAAATGCATTAAACTGTTAACTAAAATCAAAATCAAATTAGTTTAGCACCGAATGTCATGCTACGTTCTCAATTTTTTTTTAACGGCCAACAAATGAATTTTTATTAATACAAGGTTAACATCAGTTAACCACCATTACATCCAACATTAGACCCACCATTACATTACAGCCACCATTGATTAAATTTTACACATTCATACAAGTTAAATCAAATGTGCACCAACTCTCCCATGTAAGCGCGATTGCCTTTGCCCGATGTTTTAACCATAAAAAACCCATCACCTTAACTTCTTCCACCAAATTATCCACCGTCACCTTCTTATTGTTGAAAACCGCCTAATTTCGTGCACGCCATATACACCAGATTGAAGTTTGAACTATCGTATAAACCGCTTTCTGCCATCTTCTAGATCCGCGGCAATGGTTGTTAACTTCCAATACATCCTTTGCGCAAAAAAAGAAAGGTGTAGGGATACGACACCAACTGAATATCTTCTCCCATACCGTTTGCACAAAATTGCACACAACAAATAAGTGATCACCGGACTCCTCATAGTCTTCACAGAACACACAGCAGGTATTACTTAATTGGACATTACGTCTCGCGAGGGCTGCCTTTGTCGGAAGTCGATTAAAAAATAACCTCCATGTCAAGAGTTTACCTTAATCGGACACCATTTATTCCAACAATGATACTGCCTCACAACTCCGTCCGATCTGGGCCTCATTCGGTGTCTTATTCCACGGACTGAAAATGTACCGGAATCATCCATAGCCCATTTCCACGTATCCTCGTCACCTGTTATAATAATGTTGTCCAAAATTTTCGCCAGATCATTCATCTCTTTAATCTCTTGCTGCTGATACGGACACCGAACCCAACTGAAGGCCACGTACCTCACCCCGGCTTGAACCTTTACCCGATCCGCAACCCGAGCTATTTTATTACTCTCCAACTGAACAAAGTTGGGAATGAGACGCACAAAGGAACGTCTGATGCCCAGCAATCCATCCAAAAGGAAGTTCCAAAACCATTACTCACCACCGCCCGTAGGCAACAACTCAAATTGATTCCAAGGTCCGTCAATTCTTTTGAAATCCCAACGATCTGTTTCCATGGCCCTGGTATGGATAATTTAGCTGGAATAGGAGACCAAGACCTGTTATTATGATGAATGCTCCATACTACCTTTTTCCAAATACTATTATTTTCCACTTTAAACCGCCACCACCATTTGGCAAGCAAAGCCAAGTAAGCTTCTTTCAAGGAACCGATCCCCGCCCCTCCCATCTCTTTAGGAGCCATGATGTCATTCCAAGCCACCCACGTCGTCCTTTGGTGTTCCGGTGTATTGCCCCACAAGAAGTCTCTACGCAACCGTTCTAATTCTTTAAAAACCTGCACAGGTACTTTGTACAAAGAAAAATAATAAGTTGGCAGAGAACTGAGTACGGATTTGATAAGTGTCAAACGGCCCCCATAGGACAACGTGTTCGCCTTCCATAAAGATAGCCTGCTTTTAAATGTATCCACGACCGGCCTCCAATTCCGAGCTAAATTCATATTGGCGCCCACTTGTAGTCCCAAGTATTTGAAAGGAAGTGTACCCACTCTGCACCTTAATATTGTTGCCATACCATTAACCTCCGCCTCATCTACCCCAATCCCGAATAGGCTGCTTTTTCCCAAATTAACCTTCAAACCTGAGGCCAAATAAAAACATCGCATGATCCTGTTAATGTTACGCACGTTTGCCTCCGACCACTCACCCAGAAAAACCGCATCATCTACAAATAAAAAGTGCGATAGCATTGGTCCATTGGTCGTGCATTGTGTACCCCGGTATAAGCCCAAAGTAGTCGCTTGTTTGATCACCCCAGAAAGTGCCTCCATCGCTATTACGAACAAGAACGGAGATAGGGGATCCCCTTTTCTAAGCCCCCTGTGGCACACGAATTCTTGAGTTGGTGACCCGTTTACTATCACTGAAGCTTTCGCCGTGGTAACTGTAGCCATAACCCAATCCACCCACTTGTGCGAGAAACCCATCTGGCACATAATAGATATCAGGAAATCCCAATTAAGCGAGTCGTAAGCTTTCTCAATATCTACTTTAAAGATCATGCCTCTCTTCTTCGCCTTCTTCAACCAAGATACAACTTCATTAAGGATAATCGGCCCGTCTAAAATGCTACGATTCAAGAGGAAAGCCGTTTGTTTTTTGGAGATTAGCATATGAATCACAACATTCAGTCTATTGACTAACACTTTAGAAATAACTTTATTAATACATTTAATGAGGCTAATAGGCCTAAAGTCCGCCAAACCTGTGGGATCTCTGCATTCAGGTATCAAAGCTAAAAAAGATGAAGCACACCTACTGTTAATCGATCCATTCTGGTGGAATTTGGCTAAATAAATTAACAAAATCCTGCTTAAAACCTTCCTAGCTTCTTTTTATGAAGCTGAAATTCACCCCGTCAGGACCCGGTGCCCTATCACCATGACAATCCCACATTGCTTTTTTAATTTCCTCTATCGTGAATGGACCAACTGTCACGGCCCCGACCCGGTTTGACCCGTTTCAGGAGCCGCGGGACAGAAATCCCGTCGTATTTAATTAACAGCGGAATTTTTCATCAGGATCTTTTAAAACTGAAATATTTCCCGATTTATTTATTTCACAACTCGGGATAAAACCCCGGTAATTTACGATATTATGATTTCACTGAGAAATCTTTATTTTACAAAACATGTTTCTTTATTTTATACTGAGCCACTTCCTTAAGCTGATAGTGCTTCACGGCACTTTTCCTGGATCACAACAGATCACCTGAAACATGTTTGAAAAAGGTTTTGTCAGCGGGAAATACTGAGTGAATCATTCATTTTGCTAAAATGACTCATTTGTTATAATGTACAGTATTAAGAGCGATTACAATGTTTTTATATCAACCAACTACCCTCGGTATTTGTCACTCGACTCGTTTCTGTGACTATGGTCATATCACCCATTGGCTAACTCGTTGTCCAATGGTGAAGATTATCAAGTAATGTATACAAAACCCCACATATCGGCTGTAATATGGAGATTACATAGACTTAATCCCTGTAATTATAACCTTGAAAATAAACATGCTTTTGTAAACAAGTTTGATAAAAAGAGAATGACTCACTTTGCAGATTTATTTTGAGCAGAGTCTAGCCTACTGATTAGCCTTTTTAACCTAAATTAATAACAGGCACACAATTCGGTTAGTAACTTAATACAGCATTTACGATAACTCACGAGATTAAACCTTCACATCGAATGACAAAGTGCGATACTTAAACATCCATTGAATTAACAACGAATGACAAAGCATAAACCCTAATGTGGGCAGCACTTAAACATCCATTGGATAGTTTAATCGATCGGACATTGAATCGTATCAGCGATCGAGTTATTACCCTGTATTGCGGCGTCGATTTGTGAACCGTGTGTGTTTTTGTAGTAAACAGAACGTAATTCAGTGTGTATAGCGAGTTTGTTCGTCGTTTTAATTCCAGAAATCAAGTCCCAATGTCCACTATTTATACACGAATTTTGACTAGCTTACGGACCGTAAGACTCAACCCTTACGGTCCGTAAGGGACACGAAATTTTTATAGAGTAGCCACGTCCTTGCCTAGCCTTGCTGAATTGACAGTTTTGTAAATTTCGTTTTTGACAGCAATTTATTTAGATAATCGTGACTAGGGTTTTACCCCCCCTGAGTTTTAGGGGCCCTGATCCTGATTCTGATTGTTCTGAAAATTTTAGGGTTTGTGCAGAATCACTTGGGTGTCTCAATTAGGGTTTCCTATTGGACTAAATATAATAATAAATAATAGTTTTAGTGAGAGTTGTTACACCAACCATGGCCTCGGCTTGTGATACAGATAATTGTGCCAGATTCGGACACACTAATTTTGGTCTTTGCCCCAAAGGTTCAGCAAACCTATCCCCAAAAAAAGCCGCCACGGCGTCTATTATGATAAAAGGGTTGTTAATCCATTCACCCTCTATCCGTAGTCCGCTGATACGATTGTTTGAAGTATTTGCGTTCACAACCCCATGAAAGTAAGCCGAGTTTTCATCTTCGTCGACTGCCCACTTGACTCTTGATTTCTGCTTCAAATCCAGAATTTTTAATCTGTCAGCCTCCAAAACATAATTTTTACATTCAGCTCTAATTACTTCCTCATCCTCGGTCAAATTCCTAGACTTGGCCACTATGCCTAGCTTTTCCAATTTGTTCAATTTTTCCACGTACTGACCCTTTTGCTGTGCTTTGAAGTTTGTTACCCAGTCCCTGACTCTCTTCTTTATCCATTTGAGTTTCACCCCCAACCCCAAATCAGCGGGCCCTACAAAGCTAAAAGATTTGCATAGCTGATTCACATATTCCATGAAACCGGGTAGCTCCATCCAAGAATTGAAAATACGTGTTGGGGAGGGACCAAAGTCAAAAGGTATTGTAGATAGAATGACCGGACAGTGATCCGAAGCCAAATTAGACAAGGCAACCACCGATGCATTCGGCCACGTATCCCTAAATTCCTTAGATACAAGGAAACGGTCTAATTTGCTTAACTTTAAACCATTATCAGTCCTGTATGTGAATTGCCTGCCCCCATATTATATTCAAACAATTCCGCCAACTCGATGAATCGATTGAAATACTCCGCATTCACCGCCACAAATTCTGAGTTCCTCCTCTCAGAAGGGGATCTAACATCGTTGAAATCCCCCATAAACAACCAAAGTCCTTGCATCAAATTTTTCAATCCCCGTAATTCCTCCCATAAACCCCTTCATGCAATAAAACAATTTAAGGTTAAATTAGCCGGAGGGAAAAAAATTGACATTTAAGGTTAAAACAATTTGTAAATCAATATGAATTTTATCAAACTTCTAATGAATCTTTTATGCTAGAGTTATATTTTGTAGCAAATTTTGCATAATCAACGTCAAATATATAATCATTGCAATTCAAATAGATCTAATTAAGTCAAGACTACCGAAACACTTTTATTAGTTTAAGTTATAAGAAAAAAAACGTCGATGGGTAAAGATTAACGGATATCTAACGGGCTTGAGACTGGGTATAAAATACGGTGTTATAATTGGGCATGACACTTGGACTAGTAATGATATTTAAATACCCAATCCTTTGCACTAAAAGTGCTTATAATAATATAGGTGAAGATGAGGAAAAATGCAATTGAGTAGAATTTGACACGGGTGTTCACACAAATATAAATGATCATTATTTGGCTGTGATGCCCCAAAGACTAGTGTTACTCAGAATGTCCAACTTAAGGTGAATTAAGGATGGTGAGGTGAGATAGGTGACAAATAGTGTTAAGATGGAAGAAAAGATGCCATCATTAGTTAAAAATGTTACAATTGAAATAGGTTTGAGCCGAAGTCAGCTGAGTTTAGAAGTTCAGGGACTAGAAAGGTAAAAGTGTTGATTCATTTATAATAAGGGTTAGTTCTGTAATAGCTCATTCTAGTGGCACCAAGTTGTAAAGTAGTCTATTAATCTTTAACTCTGTTAGCTAGGGCTATATGTAACCGGTTGCAAGAATGAATGAGATAGCTAAGAAATGACGAGTTTCTCTATCTAAAATTGTTAGCTATAAGTGGTATCAGAGCTAACCGTTCTTATTGGAGGCTCACGGCGGTTAACGATGGCGGAGTAACTGACGTAGAAGTTCATAACAGAATTCAAATCCGACGATATGGCGAACACATGAGTTCAAGAAATTGATCGAACACTTAAAGAACATGAAACATCGCTGTTTCATCTAGAATCAGTTGTTGAAAAGAATACGAATGATCTAGCAACATTGAAGACACAAATGACGGAAATACCCCGAACCTGCAACAATTGAACAACGGACGTGAAGGTACAAGCGGTGGAAGTCGAAATTCGGAATATTGTGAAGGAGAGTTGTTATAAAATCGTAGCAACAATCATTTTAAATAAGGGAATTTCCCAAACTTAGTGGGGAACACCTAAATGGTTGGTTATGTAGAATTGAGCATTTCTTCGATATGGATGAAACTCTACAAAGAAAGATTGAAGATTTGATTTGCAATTATTCATTTAGATGGTGTTGCTTTACAATGGCATTAGTCACTTGTGAAATCTCGAGGCGGTTCTATAGTAGGAATGCAATGGTACGAGCATGGAAGGTTTCTTTCGGCCAAATTTCAAGACACTTTGACTCATGATGCCATGGGAGTCTTAGCTGCCATCAAACAGTCTGAAACACTCAAAGAATTGTGTGAAACATTTGATATGTGGCTAAACAATGTAGGATCGTGTACGGACCCGAAATGAGTCGTTCAGAGGCGTTCTACACAATATGAAAGGCAGAAACAGACATATTGTGTGTAATTCAGCAAGATATTCACTTATACCTGTCTTTTGATTGATATTTGAGCAATTACAGATCTGTAGACACTTCGACAGAGCTTCGCCGTCAGAAAACACCTTTCTAATTCTGTTTCAAATGACACGGACCTACACCTATATATAGACATTGTAATTCCGCTTGAACAAGA